>CM028365.1:27810287-28012096 GCA_016624345.1 Platycodon grandiflorus | reverse complement strand
CCATCTTAGCCTAGATTTGCTTGAATCCATAACCTAAGTCTAAGACAAGGTGACTAATGGGCCTGCGTGTCCGTTAGAGTGGCAACTTGTACTTAGGCATAGCTTGAATAGCCTAGGATTGCTTATTGTAAGTAGCCTTGAAGAAGATAGCCTATAGGACATCGGACGTCCTCCGCACAATAGGCAAACATTGCATCATAGCCTTTCGTTTGAATATCGGACAAGCTCATATCGGCCAAGCTTCATCGCAATGTTGAAGAACCTTAAGAACGTCCGATAAGAGAACTGCCTAAGACATGTCCTATTTGAGGACTTCATTGACTTCGATGCAACGTTAACCCGCAAAACGCATTCAATGAAGGTTTCCATTCTTGGCATACAACTAAAAGGACATTCCTCCGCAAGCACTGCATCACCTATTTTTAGCAAAGTGTCGGAGACAGATCCGCAAGCTACAGTCGCCCTATCGAGTCAACAACCAGAGAGCATTAATTGCTCTTAAATTCAAATTAGAAGACCACCAACGGCTCCAAGCTTCCTCCCCGCATATAAAAGGAGACTCCATTGCTGCATTCAATACACTTCAACAACTACAACTCTCGAATCTTCTTCATCTTCTTCAAGTGCATTAAAGCTTAAACGTCCTATTCGTACATCCTTCTTTGAAGAGCTTCACTAAGACGATCAGTCCATTAAAGCTCTTCATTGATTGCAACACCTAGCTTTTCATAGCTCACGAGAATTGTATCTTATTGATATCAATTCTCCCACACAAACACTTGGTCAACAAAATTTTTGTACACAATCCATTAGAGATTTAGTTTGTAAAATATCTAGTGGAAAAACTTAGTACACGATTTTCAAATCCAAAGTTGACCACTTTGGTTGTGGACGTAGCACTTATTTATAAGTGTGAACCATATTAAATATTCTCTTCTTTGTGTGATTGTGATTTGATTGTGTTGCTTTAAATTTCCGATTTCCAATCAAGAACCGCGATCTTGTCCCGCCAAGATCGCCCATTCTCAACTTGTCCCGTGCTTCACAAGACTTCCGCCCGCAAAATTTTTAAATCCCTAGTGAAGTAAGATTTTTGAATCAATTTCAAAATTGGACATAGGCTATTCAACCCCTTCTAGCCTATATAGAGCAACCTTGGACCTAACAATTGGTATCGAGCTTAACTCTTTGAAAACTAGTTTTTCCAAGATTAACCTCTTGAGAGATTAAAGATCATGGCTGCTCACCAAATGTTGGAAACCTCAAACGTGAACCATTGTCCTGTCTTGGATGAAGTTCACTTTGACATCTGGAAAGATAAAGTCAAAAGACATATGAATTCAATTGATAAACGTTTGTGGAAATGTGTCACGATGGACCCGTAATTCCAATGAAGCCTAATACACCGGCCGCGGTAGATCCAACCGCTGCACCCGAAGTACCAAAGCCGTAAGAAGAGTGGGATGATGAAGACAGAAGAATGATGCTCGATGGAAAGGCCATCAACATCATTACCAACCGTGTTGATATAAGCACTTATCGCCAGATTATCAACTTGGACACAAAGAAAGGAGATGTGGGAAGCCATCCTTGAATATCTTGAAGGTGATGGCGAGACAAAGAACAACAAATTATATACCGCATCCGTAAGTTTGACTCCTTCAAAAGGATCCCAAAGAGTCTCTCGCGAAGTGCCTATGACAGATTCTATGAGGTAGTCAACTCTTGCTATTCATTAGGAAAGAAGTATGAAAAGAAAGAAATAAACATGAGATTTCTAAATGCACTAGGCCTATGGCATGTTAAAATCATCGCCATGAAAGAGTCAAAAGATTTAAACAAATTGACTCTTAGAAACCTTTATGCTAGTCTTTCGCTTTATGAGCTTGAGATCCAACAAGCTCAAGAAATGGAAAAGAGTTTTAAAAACTTGTCCTTACCACCATGTCTACGAACCCTCCCTGTTCAAAACCCGATGAAACACCTTCTACATCCAAAGAAGATGATGATATTCTTCGACGAAGCCTTTGCTATGTTTGTAAAGAAATATCAACGTTTCAAAAGGTTTAATAAACCATCATCACATAGGCGCTTCTCACAAAACTGCCGTTCCTTATAAAACAACCGCCAACCAAAAATTCTCGCTCCTTATAAATCACAGACCATCAAAAGGATAATGAGCTAGTTTGTTTTAACCGTAGGAAACCAGGCCATTTTGCCTCTAAATGTCCAAAGCCAAAGTATGAATTTTATAAGAAACGTCCCGAAACTAAATTTCAAAAACAAAAAGGGATGGTGGTCAAGACATTGATGAAAGCAACCGCCTACATGGTGTGACACCGACACGATGAGGATGACTCTTGTGACTTTGTCAAGAAGCCAACATATGCCTTATGGCCAGGGAGTCACCACATGATTCTGAGGTCACTACCATTTCAACAAGATGACAATGATGATGATGATGAGCTCAATGAACCATCAAAGGAGAGCTCATCAAAGCTAACAAAGACATGCCGGAAGAATTTTCAAAATTCAAAGCCTTCTATGTGAAATTAGCCAAGAAGCATGAACTAGTGCTCTCGAGAAATCAACCTTGATGTCTAAGATCAAAGATCTTGATAGACGCAGTTTGAAAGTATCAAATTGCAAAAAGAGAACAAAGCTTTGATCGAAAAAGTGGATTTCCTACTTGAACACATCAAGAAGATAAATTTCGAGAAAGATGACCTTCAAAAGGTTGTCAATACTTGAATAACTCTAAAGGAAACTTTGATGCCATTCTCTCAAACCGTAAAACTTTAGATGACAAAACCGGCATTGGTTTCCAAAGTGAGTTCAAAGTAGGTAGTTCTTCTAGTTCTCAAAAGGATGAGACATCTGAAGCAATTGTCAAGAATTGGTCAGAAGTTCTTATGACCAGCTAGCCTCCCAAAAGGCAAGGACTTGGCTTTAACAAAGTTCCTTTTGTTTATCCCAACACAAAAGACAAGTCCAAAAGAAAGCAACCGCAAAGAATGACTCGCTAATAGTGAGTCTCGAGCAACTAAAACTCCGCCATTAGTCACCCTAAGAAAACAGGATGACTAATAGCAAGTCTAGGAATTTCTACTCAAACCTATTAAATTTGTCAAAGGCAAGACCGCGATCCCAACACCGCCTATAAAAGGGTAAAAGAAGTGAATTTCGCAGATAAAAAGCTTAAAGGACATGTGCTCAGTAAATACAAAATCTTTTGATAAGAGGTCTACCTATGGTAAACCTAACATCAACAAGAAAAGGCATTATCACCTAAGTCCTATAGGCCAATTATCGCCAGAAAGATCATTCCAAAGACCGCCGATATTAAGAAGCCTCAAAAGAAATCATTACTCATGTTGAAGGATTTCACAAATGCTCTTTCGCAAATGCCATGGTCATGAGATTCATGAATGCCTTCTCGAGATTCACACCTAAATCTAGAGGATTTACTCCTCCAAAGGTTAAACAAGTGTGGATCCCAAAAGGTTGCTAACCTTGAGGACCCAAAAATAAAAGGGGACCATATTCTTAAATGTCTATATTTCAGAATGCTTCATGGTCAATGAAGAAGAGAAAGATCTATGGTATCTAGACGTGGATGCTCAAAGCATATGACTCGGTGATCCAAATCTTCTTTCAAGCATTGTTGAAGCAAAGGTCCCTCACTCATATTTGGAGATAACTCAAAAGGGAAGACCATTGGTTATGGAAGTATAATCGAGGCAATCTCTCCATCAACAAAGTCTCTCTAGTTGAAGGTTTAAAGCACACCTAAGCATATCACAATTCCGTGATAAAGGTCTAACATGCCTTTCCTCTAGTCAATGTCTCATAAAGGACAATGAGACATGTTCAACTATCCCGACAGATCGTAAAAGGGAATGTCTATGCTGTTGACCTAAATGCCGTTGGAAGAAAATCAAATCTTTGCTTGGTTGCTAGGTCAACTCGACACCGGTTGTGGCACAAAAGGCTTAGTCATCTCAATTTCAAATACCTGAGAAGCTATCAAAAGACAATCTAGTTGTTTGCCTAAAATATCACCGAATCACACGCCTTCGCAGAGCATGTCAACTGGGCAAACTACATAAATCTTCCTTCAAAAGCAAGCCTTGCCTATCAACAACCTGCACTCTACAGCCTTGCACATGGATCTGTTTGGACCCGTAACTACTACAAGTCTTGGTGGCAGCATACTTGTAGTAGTTGATGATTACTCAAGATTTACTTGGGTAGAAATGATGTCCTCCAAAGATGAAGCATATGACATCATTATCGAACTCTTCGTAAGACTACAAACTAAGCCGGATGATATCTTCGATGTCGATCGACAATGGAACAGTTCAAGAACAATGGTGTTGCCAAATATTGTGATGACCATGGAATTGGTCACAATTTCTCTGTAGTTGGCACACCTCAACAAAATGGAGTTGCTGAAAGGAAGAACAGAACTCTCATTGAAGCAGAAAGACAATGATTGCCGAAGCCAAACCGCCTATGTATTTCAAGGCCGTGAACACACCGCTTCACACAAAACAGTCCATCATAAATAAATTTCATAACAAAACTCCATATGAAATATGGAGAGGCGTGAGCTCCCAACATTGGATTCTTTAAAATATTTGGTTGTAAATGCTATGTTCTTTACAATGGTAGAGAACATAGAGGTAAGTTTGAATCCAAAAGTGATGAAGGAATTTTTCCGATATGCCAAGTTTTCAAAAGCATACGAGTTTACAATAAAACTTCACTTAAAGTTGTTGAATCTCGTACATGTTTCTTTTGATGAATTTGATTTCATTGGGCCACATTTGGCTCCTAAGGTTACTAATGATTCCGATGAATATGAGACAGTACGTAATGCCAAGTCCCGATCCGCCGATCCTCCTTCTTCACAAGATCTTCCAAGAGTCAACTCGTTAGAATCCTCAAACGAACCAACAAATGAACACTAAAACCCCGAATCCCCTTTGCCTTCCACCGTAAGTCATACAACCTACCTTGGAATTAACCTACCCTTTAGAAAACCAAGCTTCGCTTACTTACTTCTCAAGAATCCAACTCGCCGATACAATAGGACAAGTTCAACCTCGCAGTAAGTTAGGGAAGTAAAAGATCATCCTATCACTCAAATCATTGGAGATCTTAATGCCGGTGTTCAAACTAGACAAGCTTCAAGAAACGAATGCATGTATTCTACCGCATTTGTATCTAACATTGAACCCAAAAGATTGATGAAGCTCGAAGATCCAAGCCGGGTGGAAGCTATGCAAGAAGAGCTAAACCAATTTGACAGATGCCAAGTCTCGGTCACTAGTCCCTAGGCCTAAAGGACAAGCGCTATTGGCACAAAGTGGGTTTTCAAACAAAATGGATGAAAACGGCAACATTACAAGAAACAAGGCAAGACCGGTAGCCCAAGGATACGCAGAGGAGGGTATTGACTATGATGAGACATTTGCTCCTGTTGCAAGATTAGAGGCTATCGATTATTCTTGGCCTATGCCTCTTACAAAGACTTCAAAGTTTATCAAATGGATGTAAAGAGTGCATTTCTGAATGGAGAACTTCAAGAAGAAGTCTATGTTGAGCAACCACCGGGTTCATAGACCTGCTCAAGGAGAGAAGATGTCTACAAGCTAAGGAAAGCCCTTTATGGACTTAAACAAGCTCCAAGAGCTCGGTATGAGACCCTTTCAAAGTTCTTGATATCTCAAGGCTTTGTAAGAGGTCAAATTGACACTACTCTTTTCATTATGAAGCATAAAGGTCATTCCTTACTTGTTCAAATATATGTTGATGATATTATCTTTGGTTCTACTAATGAAAATCTTTGCAAAAGGTTTGAAAAGCTTATAGAGTAAATTTGAGATGAGCATGATGGGAGAGCTCAACTTTTTCCTTGGTCTTCAAATTCAACAAAGTTCAAATGGTATCTTCATCAATCAAGCCAAATATGCAAAGGATGTTATCAAGAAATTTGGTCTTGAGAATGCAAACAACTTCAAAGACTCCTATGGCTACTAACCGCCATCTTGACAAAGATGAGAAGGGCAAGAAAGTGGACATGACTCTCTACAGAGGCATGATTGGTTCACTTTTATACTTAATCGCTAGTAGGCTCGATATCATGTTTGCTGTTTGTGTTTGTGCTAGGTTTCAAGCCGATCCAAAGGAGTCTCACCTACAAGCTAAAAGAATCATCGATATCTCGATAGATACTCCCAATTTGGGAATCTGGTATCCTAGAGATTCATCTTTTAATCTTATAGGCTATTCGATGCTGATTTTGCTGCATGTAAAGTTGACAGAAAAGCACAAGTGGGACATGTCAATTCTTAGGAAATAGACTTGTCTCATGGGCCAAGAAGAAGCAAACCTCTGTTTCAACTTCAACAACCGCGTAATACATAGCCGCCGCCGCTCACAATTGCTGTGGATCAAACAAAGAACTAGTGGACTATGAGATCAAACCGATGATTGTCCTATAATGTGTGACAACACATCGCAATTTCTCTCAAAATCCTGTCATGCACTCCAAAACAAAGCACATTGATGTGAGATATCACTTTCTTAAAGATCATGTTGAAAAAGGTAACATCGCATGCAATATGTGCCTACAGAATCGTAGCGTACATCTTCACAAAACCACTTGATTCAACCAGGTTTGCATATTTAAGAGGAGAGCTTGGTATGCTTGACCTCAATCCTTAATCCTTTCTAGCTAATTCTTTAAGTTATTTCATAAACCGCTGTTATTAAACCGCCTATGTGATCGCCGATCTCAACTCGCGAGTAAATAGACAACCTTGATAAGTGACTATCTCCACATCGGCAGCCTTCGATAAAATAGGCGACTCGATAATATAGGAAGACTTAAGGGCGCCATACGTACAAGTGACTCATCGTAATAAATGCGGACTTCAAATTTTATCAAATTCCATTTAGTGGCCTGTCGAGGTATAAAAGGGTAAAATGTACAAGAACTCTTCACAACTCTCAACAACCGCCATTTTCAACTTTCAAAACCTTTCAAGCTTCCAATCGTAATCCAGCTCAAATCGTCTCAAACCTCCAAAATCTCAAGTCTCTATACTTAAAATCATCAATGGTAAGGATTTCTACACCTTCTTGATTCATTTAAATCCAGTTTTAGGTCTGTTTTGACCTAATTTGAACTTTTCAAACCGTCCGCCATTGATGAACTGTGGTATATTGCGATTGTTGCTTGAATCATGCTTCGTTGTGTAAAATGTGTTGTAGAGATTCTGTGGTACTATGTTTTCGTTTATATCGCTTTGTTTGCTTGAATCGACAAACTCTAGATATTTGAAAACCCGATGATGAACTGTTCTTATATTTTGGTTCAATTTGTCTATATTTTGGGTTTTGATCCGAATAGTACTGTTTATGTTATTATCTCGATTGCATGATTATCTCTCGATTCTTGCATATCTCGCGATTTCTATATATCCGTTCTCACATCTCGCCGATCATGTAGGGAAAGTCTAAATCCTCAAAGCCGCCGCCACCACTTCATCTTCCGCCTCGCTAAGCCAACCAGGGCTGCATTGGCCGCCGAGCTCCCAATCGGATCCTTCCCAGTCAAGTTATCACCCGGGATGACTATAGACAGAGACTCCATCATTAGCACATCCGCGGTGATGCCCTACTAAAAGATTTGGCCGAGTGTGGCCTCCTCCCCTGTTCCAACTCAACGACACCCACTACAAAGAACTATCTAGCCGAGGAATTCTATACAAGGATGATTCTACCTCCTCCTCCAGCCTAATGCCTCGAGCCGCCAACTTAAGCTACATCAAGGGCTACATCGAGGCCACTACATCAAGTTGACCTACAAGGATGTTGGAGAAATCCTTGACCGCCGTGAAGGCAAATTGGACTTGACCGATGCCGAATCGGCACTTGCTTGGGAAATGATGAGGATCTCGCCAACCGAGAGGTTCTCCGAGATGTCCAGGAACCTCTTCCCGAAAACCCCTATCATATCGCCATCCGCTCGACAAGAGCATCTTATTCAAAAATGGCTCGAGGGACATCTTCACCTCTCACTGATGTGGACCAAAGCTGGTCCTTCGCAAGCAACTCAACGGGCAAAAATCATCTTCTCAATGCTATCCCGCAGCGTTGTCGAAGTCCAAGCTCACCCTTCCATGAAGAGGCCCTTTGTAAGGGTTATTAATGTCATCCTCCGACGTTATGAGGAGATTGATGAGCTGGTCGCATCGACGACCTCATCAAGGTGTCCAACACCTACGTCTTCACGGCCAACAACATCACCCGCTATCGGGATGATATGGCCAAAAGGACAACCAACGCGGCTAAGGCCGCCGCGCTCGCCGCCGTCGCCGCACTCCGCCGCCGCGCTATCATGGTGGCCCTCTACCCAAGCCGCAAGGGTAAGAGGAAAGTCACCTACACCGCCGGGTTACCACCGAGAGGAGGAGCCTACACCCATTGGGGCCGAGCCGCCGAACATTTTGACCTCAAGAGCCGGATCATGATCCATATGAGCCCGCCGAGCCCCACCAAAAGCCTAAACACTCTCCTCTCTCACTCCCAAACTCAAGCAACCCAGAAGCTCGTCAAAGGCACTGCTGAGAAGGACACATCATCCTTCCAACCACCGACCTCTCCAAACCCTCTAAACCTACCTCCCAATCCTCCAAACCAAAACCAAACAAACCCTCCTACCCACGACGAATCATTTGGCCTTCCTAAGGTCTCCTCCACACCACCGTCCGCACCACTGCCTCCACACCTGCTTTCTCCATCGGTTTCTCCACCGCCAGCCTCCAAATCATCTCCACCACTCTCGCTCTTCCACTCCTACTAAGTCCAAACATGGCAACGTTATAAGAAGAGTGCAAAGAAGTTCTCTCTGAACCGCCGATCCCGCCACTTCTCCTCCACCTTCACCACCTCCGCCTACTACCACTACCTCACCGCTTCCTCACCTCCTCCATCCGCTCCCATCCAAACAACCACCACACAAGAGCCATCTATCTCACCTCGCCACCTCTTCTCAACCACCATCCTCCAAACGACCTATCTCTCCCTCTTCCGACCCGCCTACTCCCAAACGCCTCAAAACCAACCCCTATAACCACCTACACCCGAGGTGCAGCTCGCTGTCCTTCGTAGACAAGAGCCTAAACCCAACCATGCCGACACCGACCCTTTCTTAGCCACCCTTGACTACCCCAAGAGATTTCCCGTCGCCCTATGTCTCGCAGTGAAATCATCTTTCAATGGGGTGCCTACTATGACCCTCTTCCTCCCGCCCGGTCACAACTCTTTTCTCCCACAACTCGGTTCAAGATCTTATGATCTTCAACCAATGGGTTGCAATCCATAAAGACCTAGGCCTTCCCCTTCCCACCAAATCGGACATCTCCCCTTCCTCTCTCTGCCTAAACCCCCAATCTTCACCATTATCGCCATCCTTCCATCCTTTTCACCCCGTGGTCTACACCTTCATTGATGTAGTCACCACTTACCTTGGCTTCAACCCTCTCATCCCTATTCTCTTCCTTTCTCCTAGCCTTTCCCCTTTCTTTTCTCCTCCCCCTTTCATTCACCCCCTTTCATATGTCATCTACATAGAAAGGCTCTTCCCTGTTCCTCGCCTTCTCTAGCCTTCCTTCACCCTCTATTGATATTTCCTCCACCATCCATTCTCCCTCATCCTCTAGCCAATCCCCGTCTCCCACCACCCATCCTCCACCCTCACCTACCCAAGCCACCGCCATCCTTCCCCTCGCCAGACCATCCTCCCTCCCCGAGTCATCCCGACTCGTCTCGATACCTATCCCGCCGAGGCCGTACATAAATTTTTGAAAGATTTTGAGGTCATCTCGTTGACTCGACCAAGGCCCCGCACCAACTCTCTCAGATCGGTCTCACATCACCCATGTGCAGCCGACCGCATGACCCAAGTAATGGAGATTTCAAAGGGTGCAAAGGCCGCGATGCCTCGCCACGATCCATCTCGGCCACCAAGCCGCCCTGCCGCCCGATCTCACCTCTTCCTCCAAGACATCCGCCATCTTCGAAACCAACGGGACAACCTCGCCACTAAGATGATGCAGTCGTCGACATGGTTGAAGCCGGCTACAAGCTTGTGCTTCACTCCCAACGCCAGCAAATCGCTCTGTTCATTCCTCCGTGCGAGCGACGCGTAATCTCACGACCAAGCACTTGGCTTACTATCGCAAGAGCGCAAAACTACGAGAACCGCCTCGGCTTTATTGATGCCTCGCTTGCGTCCATGAAGGAGGAGATGGCCGACTCAACAATGATCGCAGACCAAGCTCATTGAGCATAATGCTCGCTCAGTAAGAACAAAGAGCTCTCCTCCGAATTGGCGACACTAAAGAAGAGCTAGCAGAAGAAACGAAGAAATTGCAAGACTTAAGGCTGCTGTTGACTCTAAATGGGCATCAAGAAGCTATGGGCAATCTTCATCGTGCAAAGGCAAAGGTCGTGCATCATCTCGGTCATCTTCTCGAACCGTAGATAATATTTTGTATAATCTTTTGCTAAACTTTGTAATTAAACAACTTGTTTAATTAACAATGTCTATGTTTTAAAACTTTCATGTTTATTATGAAGCTTATTATGTGATTGCATGAAATTTAAACCACGGTTTAAAGACATGTCCTATATTGCCTATTCTCGCCTATCGCATGTCTTTAAATTCACTTCATTACAAGTGTCGATGCTTAATTTCCTGTTTGTAAACACTTTGTAATTCTTGAATACAATGACCTTTATGTAAGTTCATCTAGGGCATGCTTATTTAATATATCAATCTTACAAGCATGTTATTACTAGACTTGAACATGGTCACCGATATTGTATTCGTAGGGTCATGGACTCAAGCAAATAGGAGGAGATTGTTGCATCTTAGCCTAGATTTGCTTGAATCCATAACCTAAGTCTAAGACAAGGTGACTAATGGGCTGCGTGTCGTTAGAGTGGCAACTTGTACTTAGACATAGCTTGAATAGCCTAGGATTGCTTATTGTAAGTAGCCTTGAAGAAGATAGCCTATAGGACATCGGACGTCCTTCGCACAATAGGCAAACATTGCATCGCAGCTCTTCGTTTGAATATCGGACAAGCTCATATCGGCCAAGCTTCATCGCAATGTTGAAGAACCTTAAGAACGTCCGATAAGAGAACCGCCTAAGACATGTCCTAATTTGTGGACTTCATTGACTTCGATGCAACGTTAACTGCAAAACGCATTCAATGAAGGTTTCCATTCTTGGCATACAACTCGAAAAGGACATTCCTCCTGCAAGCTGACCGCCTATTTTTAGCAAAGTGTCGGAAACATCGCAAGCTACGTGTCACCTATCGGAGTCAACAACAGATTAGAGCATTAATTGCTCTTAAATTCAAATTAGAAGACCACCAACGGCTCCTAGCTTCCTCCTGCATATAAAAGGAGAATCCATTGCTGCATTCAAGACACTTCAACAACTACAACTCTGAATCTTCTTCATCCTCTTCAAGTGCATTAAAGCTTAAACGTCCTATCTGTACATCCTTCTTTGAAGAGCCTCACTCTAAGACGATCAGTCCATTAAAGCTCTTCATTGATTGCAACACCTAGCTTTTCATAGTTCACGAGAATTGTATCTTATTGATATCAATTCTCCCACACAAACACTTGGTCAACAAAATTTTTGTACACAATCCATTAGAGATTTAGTTTGTAAAATATCTAGTGGAAAAACTTAGTACACGATTTTCAAATCCAAAGTTGACCACTTTGGTTGTGGACGTAGCACTTATTTATAAGTGTGAACCATATTAAATATTCTCGTCTCTTTTGTGTGATTGTGATTTGATTGTGTTGCTTTAAATTTCCAGATTTCCAATCAGAACTGCTGATCTTGTCTGCCAAGATCGCCCATTCTCAACTTGTCCCGTGCTTCACAAGACTTCCGCCGCAAAATTTTTAAATCCCTAGTGAAGTAAGATTTTTGAATCAATTTCAAAAATTGGACATAGGCTATTCAACCCCCCCTTCTAGCCTATATAGAGCAACCTTGGACCTAACAATGTGGAATCTCATTCGGTCCGCGATGACTGGAACACGAAAATAGCATTTCAAAAATTCCTTTAAAAAGAAATGCGAAGTCATGAGAAAACCCTGTAATGCACGTGCAAGTTTTATTTCAAAAATAACAAGATCTTTAAAATCAAACCTCAACGGCAAAACAACAAGCCGGAGAAATAACACATTAGGTAGCCAAAAATACCACGAGCTAACAGGCTCAGTACATAAATAAACTATTTCAGAGTGCGCGGAAATGAAAGTTAATATTTACAAAGCACGGCCACCATGCCGGTACAACAAAAGAATATAACAAGTAACAAACAAGACTACTACCCAACAATACATTGTTTATATAATATGTACACCCTTGGCCTCACCAAAAGAAAACACAAGGCACAAGGTGCAACTACCAAAAGAATGGACGATCAGCTAGAACTGAATACGAGCACTATGGATTCCTCGTCGGCCCTTGATCTAAGGAAAACAAATAAACACGGAACGGGGTGAGTCGAAACTCAATAAGCTACTAATACAACAGAATGGCATGCTAAATGCAAGACATTAAAAATAATAAGTATTCATGTCATTGCAATATAGATTCTTTACAAGGCAGGCATAGACAAGTACAACATGTAACCAATCCAGCCCATATTACACGAGAGGCTCTACGATTGCCAACCGTCCCATACCGGTTGGGAATCATGACCAACATTCGCTTATATGGGAAGCACATAGGAGCGATAAGTAAACAAGTTACAAGGGATATGGTGCCGAGGTACACCTCCGACCAAACAAATACTTCCAACCAACCAACTAATATAATACCCAATATCGAAGCCGTTGTTGACGTGCTCGATCAATAAACCAATTTCTGAATTCGAAGTCGTTGTTGACGTGCTCGAACCATAAACAAAACCATGAGTCCTAAACAAGAACCTGTGAACCATCTTATTTGTATCCACAACACCGGGTGCCCCCGGTTCCTATAACCCGGCAAAATCACCACGGTAATAGCTTACCAAAGTCGCGGCTGTACCATACAACACTTGGCGCTATTCCCCTACCGTGGCCAACGGTAGGGCGAGGCCCGATGTATTGGCCTTCGACTATTACGTAGCCCTGGCTCCCGCAATAATCGAGCATCAATACACCGCCAAAACAAATATGCCATGGACTTAAACTAAATGCTTAAGTAGAATATTTACTCGACATTTAAAACAAAAGGTCATGCTCCAAAGTAGGGAGTATACCACAATAACAACATTCAATAATAACACGAATGCCTCAAGTGAGTTATAATAATCCCACACAACAAATAACTAACATGTGAAATTTACGACAATTAACGTAATATTAATACACACAACCGGTGTAACCAAAAATTTCTAAATGAATCACTCGAATCGTCCAATAATTCCCAAGCCACACACGTGGTCTCATAATTATGAAATCCTAACGAACTCAGTTAGAGTCATTTTTGGTTTCTAATGAGTTCGAGTTTACAAAAATTATTTATACCATAAACTTAACAATTGATAGTCATACATTACATTTCTAGCATGTAGAAACAAGTTTCCAAACACATCCAATAAGTCAACCACGAATTTAACAAGTCAACATGGTCAAACATACTCAAAAATGATGATCTCAACATGGTTTCATCAATTAACAAGTCTAGGATGATAAACAATTCATAAATGAGGAAGAAAAGAGGTAGTAGCTTACCTCTTTGAAGATTTGAACCAAGGAAAGCTACATGCAAGCTTAGGGATGACTTCCCCTAGCCAAGTGCTTCACAAGGATGGTGTTGGATTGCAAATTGGTCTTCAATTGTTCAAGATGACAGAGTTTCCCTCTCAAAACTCTTCTCTCTTTCTCTCTCAAATTTCTAAGGATGAATGTGAAGTTATGAAGAGAGTCTTGACTCTCCAAAGATCATAAGGTGACTCAAATGGTCTGACTTTCCAAGCCTTGGACGTGGTTTAATCTCAGCCCTTGAGATCAAGTCAAATGGTCAAACAACTTAAAAATTCGTCTAACAAAATAACAGAGTACGACCTTATGCGGACGCATAGCTACTATGCGAGCTCCCTAAACGGTCGCATAGATTCCAGTAAGTTTGTGATTATAAGAAGCTAGCATTATACGGTCGCATGCCTCCTATGCGGACGCCTAAGGCGGCCGCATAGAATCCAGAAAGTTAGGGTCTTGGGCAAGCTCGCACTATGCGGCTACATAGGGGCTGGTTCAGGTTAAAAGGCTTTTTAAACACATCAATGTGATACCAAAACACCTCCCAAGTCACCCTAAGGTGAAACCAACCTCAAATCAAGTTTAAGAAACAACTACAACACAATCCAAACCATATATAATGAAGCTATGGTTGCTTACAAATTCAGATACGAACAACTACGAAACTTCAAGTACATATCAATATTCATGGAAAATGTACAATTAACTCAATTTCATGCATATTTGAATGTTATATGCACATGAAATGATGATGTCAACATAAGAGGTTTAGAAAATGGATGAATGTAAATGGTGCGGGTGTTACAGTAGTGTTCCTTCAACCAGCCCCGAACATTTACAATCCAGAATTTGAACAAAACCCAACTAATTCAAAATGGAAGGAATTTCATACCTATGGCCCTTTCTCAATATTTGATTTCTTCTTCTTTCCAGAGAGAGATGTGAGCAAAATGTTGATTTTTTCTTCTTCTTCCTTTTTCTTCTTGTGGGTACGAGGGGGAGGGAGAGCTTTGCGTTTGAAATTGGGGGTGTGGGTTCGCTTGCTGCCGTGATATTGAAATGGATGTGAATGGGTTGGGTGTATTAAGAAAGGGGGAATGGGTGTAGTGATAGTGGGTGTGTGTATTTAGAATGAAAGAGTGTATATTTTGAGAAAGGTAAAATAGGAAATACAGGGGTAGTGTATTTAGATGTTAGATTGGTGTGAAATTAGAATAGGTGATGTATTAGGAGATTTGGTGTATTTAGAGAGAGTAAGGGAACAACCCAGTTTCTTTAGACCGTTTTTAAGAAAAAATGTCTATATTCTAATTATTATTTTTTGGATGTCGACAATTATGTAAGGATTTGATACAAGCAAAATAAAGTATCGTTCAAATATATACAATAGAGTATATTGTATATACAATATATACAATAGAGTATATTACTTCAATTGATGGATGTCGACAATTATGTAATGATTTAATACAAGCAAAATAAAGTATCGATAACAAGTTAAAATTTGAAGTGCTAATATTGATTCCCTTTTACTATTACCATTTTACTTTTAGTTTACTTCTTACTTCAATTGATGGATCATTGAAAAATACAAAACGTTCAAATATATACAATAGAGTCTATTAGTTTTTCTTAAATCGGTGCCGATCAAACTTGACTTTTTAAGAACGAAAGAGTAAAATTATTATTACATGAAAAAGTGTATTTCGAACTTCGTACTATCTATTCCTTCTCCTTTGGTCCTAGATTGAGAGTCTTGTTTTGAAATCTTTATTCTCTCACAATGAGCATCTATCTTTTATGAAGTTAATAACTTCATATCTTCTTTTGATGATGTTTGAATGTGGACTTGCAATACTATAAAAAGAGATTCATTTTTATTTTTATTTTTTGTCTTCCCACCTAACTGTTCCATAGCACATTGGATTTGAGACCAATTAATGCAATTTTTATTGTCCAATTTTGTGAATAACTATCTATAGGCATTTGAAGTTAAATGTTCATCAATTGAAATTTGTGTGTGGATAGCTATGCGGTTTGGTGGTTTGAATGCATTAATTGATTGAGGCTTTTCTTAGCGTTTTTAGTATGATCCGATCATAATTGAGCCTAACATACTAGAAAAGGAGATATGTGGATTGGATTGATCTTTTGAACCTTAAGTGTATCTTCTTGAGTATATGCTCTAGTCCATTAAGTCCACTCAAAAGTTCATGAATAATGTTGATGTCTAGTGGTGATGGTTGTCATAAGGCACACACAAGACCCACATCTAGCCAATGTGAGTTGGGTGTATTACAATTTAGTTAGGATCTTCAAATGTTTTAGATCCAGTGATAAGGTGTGACTTTAATTTTTCTAAAATTGAGAGTTAAGAGCTTGAGAGTTGAGATTTTATTTACTTATTTTGCATGTTTAGCTTTTCACATGTTCAATTTCTTTAACAATTATCCTTAAACTTGACAGAAAACATTTAACAGAAACATGTAAATCTTTGTAGAGAGAAAGGAAAGTCAATTCCTATTCGTGTTTGACAAATAAAGCCTCGTTGAGTATGAGATTCAAAAAGTGGCAGAAAAAATGACAAAAATTACGTGAAATCGTGAATTTATTCTTGCGTTGTTTACAATCTCTGAACAATTAATTTTCGCAACTCGATTTAACAATGGTTAATGACAAATGATCTACTTAACAATCATTTGTTATAAAGATATGTGTTCTGACTCCATATGCTAAACCAAGAGACAAAGAGACAAGTCAGACAAGTGGGACTACAAATAGACTGCAAGTTAGACAAGTTACATTGCTGATGGATGAAACTAGTCATTACTTTTAAGAGCTAGTTTCTACTATTAGCTTGAGAAATCTATAAATAGATCAACTTTCAAAGAAGGAAATTGATGGGGAGGATTCGGGGGGTGTCCCTTTTTAACTAGGGTCTTGATGTGATCCAACAAGACCCACAAGTTAGAGAACTTGGAACCACATGAATCACAATGAAAACGATGCATAATTTAACTCAAAGGACTTGGTTACAATCAAGTTGAACGAAACCTCATCCCTTAATCAACGAATGGGAATAAGAACCTCAGTATAAGATTCAAGACCCTTATATATTGAAGAGTTTAGAACCAAGAATATATGAACCCACAAACCTAGCTCACAAGTTTGATATGTTCTAACAATAATATAAAACTCATACAAGAGAATTTAGCCTCACAAAGTAACTTCAAGAAAGAATATTCTTATTCACCAAATGTGTGTTTTTTTAGTACAATAGAGATGCATTTATATAGGCTACAAGAAAAATCCTAAACCTTTTCCAACAAGTAAACTAACTAAAATTATATAAGGAAACTAATTACACAAGGAAACTAATTACATAAGGAAACTAATTGCACAAGGAAACTAATTAAAACTTATCAAACAAAACTCCTAAAACATCTGAGGTAAATAATAATACAGTGTAGAAATAAAAAAAACTACCAAAAATACACACAAAAAAACCTTTACAAATCCCGATTTTGGGATTCACGTGGCTAAAATTTGCATTTCTATCACGCCCCAACCCGAGATCCTGTACGGACTCCCAAATTGGTGGATGAACTGGAACAATTAACAATAACTAGCAGTGGAAGTTTTGCTAAAAACCAAACTTTTCATTTCATAACTTCTTATTCTGTCTTGAGTCAATGATCCCAAGAACAACATCTTGAGTCAATGATCTCAAGAACAACAAATGGCTCAACAACCCTAACTATTATACATAACTGATCAAAGTTACACAGTTCTACCATAACAGCTCAACCGGCTCATATTCCCTGCTAGTGAATGCCCCACTGCGTAGAACCCCTCAGATGTCCTAGGATCTAAAGAAAGCAAACAAACAAACACGGGGTGAGTCGAAACTTAGTAAAAGTTACTAACTATAATAACATAGCATACATGATAACAATAGTATAACATATCAACACAATAACACGATCTTATCGAGTAAAGGTTCAAGATTGGGACAACTCATGATTATACTCATCATAACTAACTTTACTGTCCATATTGTAACAGTACTATTACTATAACAAACATTCTAATTGCAGTACTGTAGACACTAAACATAAGTTAACCTGAGTACTGCTATTTACAGTACTCTTTGTCAAGCATATACTAGAATGGAATCATTTTCAGGTCTAATCTAAGCACTTCATATACTCAACCAATTTCGCATTTACGAGAGGCCCAGCTGCTGCCAATCGCCCCATACCAATTGGAGATCGCGACCAACTCGAGAACATGGAAGATCCATTATGCCCTACTAGAGGCTCAGCAGCCGCTAACTGTCCCATACCAGTTGGAGATCATGACCAACTAGCATGTACATCTATCATATCATAAGAAACTATAATAACAAGTTTCGATGTCGAGATACATCCTCGACGTCTTACTCTTTGTTCGCTATCGCAAAGGCAAATCCCAAGTTGATTCAAGTATGTAATGTTTTTACTATATAACTGTCCATACGGACACTCCCAATATGTGACAACATGGGAATGTTGTACTTCGTCACTGAGATGACTCCCATTACAACACGGGAACAACGTACCCTTATTCACTCGGTTGGCCTTCGCCTTATCGATCGATGACGCCGAGGCACGTAGCATGCCAATGTCACCCTATTAGTTATAACAGTGGGGACTACCTCCTTCCATGGCCAATGACAAGCTTATCTTTGCCTACAGTTTTTACCGCGCATTAATCATAGCCTACGATTTTTACCGTACATATCTTAGACCATTGCTTTCACCACACATATCTTAGCCCATAGATTTCACCGCGCCTCATATTAGCCCATGGTTTTCACCGTGCATCATATTAGCCCAAAGTTTTCACTGTGCATCCTATTAGCCCACAATTTTTACCGCGCATCAACATAATCCCAACTAATCCCTAGCTGGTCCTTATTACCATGAACAAGTAGATATTTACTTGTCATCACTACAATGCCATGAACAAGTAGATGTTTACTTGTGCTAAATCCGTCTTACTTGTCATTACTCTCATGTTGTGTCCGTATCTACTGAACACACTAATAACTGCGAATAACCATTTGCAAGTATTATTACACTTTAAAGCAAGTTACTAGTGCACATACACAATCATATACCACACATCTACTTGCCAGTAATTAATCTGAATCATCACATCTTGATTACGTTACATATTCAATTCCCGGATCATAATGGTTCCCGTCAATACATATGTTATATATCATATCTATCTCTATTTATCACGCATCACAAATACACTATATTGAGTTATTTGTTCCATCCTCGAATCACCATGGATCCCGTTACCCTTCTATTATCAAATCCATATTCATGTCATATGTTTATGACATTATACTTATCTCTAACTATTCCATGACACCATGTGTCCCATGTCGATTCCATATCAATTCTTCTATTCCTGCCATAGTATTTATGACATCATAACTATACTTGTGTGGTTCCCTAATATTTTAGAATATCCCATATCACTCACAACTAGTCTTATCTCCTCATATTTGACTCAACTAGAGTCATCAATAAATCTTACTTACTTTCTTTAATGCAATCTTATTACATCCTATTTACAAGTAGCTAATCCCATAGCTCGTCACGTTTTATGACTCTTAATCCCATATCAACTAAAACACAAGTGACATTCCTCAAGGAATTGCAATCACAATCACTTAGTTCCCCAAGTATTGTACGAACTTACTTTTGCGTTTGGGTAATATTACTTTACCCTATTCAACTTTATCAAGTTACCTACTACATTTCAGGTTCTCGCTATTTCCCATGACCTTATCTTATCTCAGTCGTATTAACTCTTAGTACCAATAATTTGGTGTAACTATTTACCCCAAACTATATCATCTCATATCAACAACCATCAAGTAGTATAATCTCTACTTATTAACTACTTCAAAAGCATGAGAACTAACTAGTTTGTCATGCAATCATATCAATACAAACAAGGGGATTCGTAACTTACCTCTCAAGCAAGCTTTTCTTTGATGAAACTTTACTTGGGAGTGATCTACTTGTCAATCACCGTTGTCCCTACGAAGTTGGTTTGTCGAAATCTCGAGCAAATGAGTACCAAACGAGTCACGTAGCCCGAATGAAGTGTTTTAATATCGAGAGAGTGGAGGGAGGTGTTTGTATGTGTTTAGTGTGTATGTGTGAATATCAAATGGCTGAGATCTTGTCTTATTTATAGTGCCCAAGGTCGATCATGACTCAGTATAGGAGCTGCTAGGTGTCGGCAATACGTGCAATGACTCATCGACAAGAAAGCACGAGGCGTCGCAAGCTGAAAGCAGGGCAGCGCCTGCATAGTGGCGTGAGCGCACCCGGCATTAAATTTATTTCCTTGTCCCTTATAATGGCATGGTCGCTCAGGTCCCCTTGCGCGAGCATGCCTAATTTTGGGTCTAAAACTCATCTAAATTGATCCTAGGAAGTCTTAAACCATCTTATGATGATTCTACACCCAAACCAAAGTCCTAACAAGCGCAAACCATGCCAAAAACCAACCTTGTAAGGTCTTAACTCAAGTAAGGCCTACTATCAAGGCTATTCAAGTACAGGGTCTTACAATTTCAGAGTCTTTTTTGGCCCTTTTTATTGTGACCAAACTCACCCCTAGGCTTCCAAACTTCATAATCAAGCCCCTTCACTTGTAGAACATAATTCTTGGACCCTAGGATCATATCATTCCCCTCCTCTTGAAAAGGATTCGTCCTTGAATCTATGCTCGCGACTCAGTGATCACCTCATGAAGTAACCATCCAGTCAGCCCATTGAGTTAAGAAGAAATAACTATCGATAAGTCGCTTGATGAACCAAGATACAAACTGAGTTAAAACTTCGAAGTCAAACGGATCATCATATGCATGCAACATCTTCAACTTTTCTTGGACCGCTTTTAACTCCCCCTTTTTTTCTCTCTCCCCACCCTTTCTCACTTAAACTTTTCTCACAAACTTTTCTCCCACTCTATCCTTCCTCGCTCAATCTCATTTTTGCTCTCACCTCTCTCAATTTTCTCTCTTTTTACCTTCTCTCTCTCTCTCTCTCTCTCTCTCTCTCTCTCTCTCTCTCTCTCTCTCTCTCTCTCTCTCTCTCTCTATCTTCTCTCTCTATATATATTTTCTCTCTTAATCTTTTCTTTCGCTATCCTGTCTTTATTCCTTCTCACTCTCTATTATTTCTTTTTCATGCTTCCACTCGATCTCTATCTATTGTACTTTCACTAGATCTTCATTGACCTCCTCTAGTGTTATAGGTACAAGAGTGACTTTCTTTTGGTTGAACAAAAATGAGCATTTGTTGTAGTAGATATCATGCT
Organism: Platycodon grandiflorus; assembly: GCA_016624345.1. Classification (NCBI taxonomy): domain Eukaryota; kingdom Viridiplantae; phylum Streptophyta; class Magnoliopsida; order Asterales; family Campanulaceae; genus Platycodon; species Platycodon grandiflorus. The sequence continues at coordinate 27,990,840 of CM028365.1, read as the reverse complement.
TAACTTGACGATCAAGTTTCCACGGCACGCCTAACAACAAATGCCCATCTTGTATGGGCACTACATCATATAGAACCTCATCTGTATACCTCCCAAAAATAAATGGCACAACCACCTGTTTAGTTGCCTCTACTTTACCACCAGAACGGAACCTTCGCAATATATAAGGTTTGTTGTGACTAATGATTGATAAACTCAATTTTTTAACCAAAGTAGTACTAGCGAGATTAATATGACTAGAATCATCAATAATCACACTACAAATTTTGTTTTGTACAGAGCATCTAGAACGAACAAGATTATCAAGATGAACTTCCATATTCTCTCCTTCTTTTTTTTTTTTTTTGAATTTCTTTAGACTTGGTTGGAAAAAAACTAAGCTAATAACTTTTTTTTTTTTTTAAGTTTATAGCCCTAGAAAGTTTTATAGGGTTTGAAACAAAGGATATGCTAGGGAAGATAAAGTTTGCATGAACAAACTATGACCCAAGTTCGAAGACAAGAAGGAATTAAAAGAAGTTGAAATACAACGAAAAAAGGAACGAAATTGAAAAGATAGATTATGGACGAACCTTTTCTCTGATACCAACTGATGGGAACCATAGCAACAATGCGCATAAGACCCAACAACAAAATGTTGTTACCAACTAATGTGAACCGTAGCAATAATGTGCATACGACCCAAGATGTTGTTGCCCCAAGATTAAGATCCTAGAAAGGTTAACCAACACAAAAAAAATTTTGTCTGTCTGTCTGTCTGTCTCTCTCGTTTGATTCAGTGGATGACTTGAAGACTTTATAGGATAGAAGTAGAGAATTCTGAAAGAAAAGTAAGAATAAAAAGGTAAGAACAGTAAAAGAGACGAATTAAGATAGTAAGAACAAGAAACAAAGAAAACTAGATTTCCATGAATGTAACTAATACTAATTAGATTATGCTTAAGTCCTTCTACATATGAAACATTTGAAAATACTACTTCTTTTGTTACTAGATTTCCATAACCTCTGACTTTGCCATGTGAATTGTTACCAAAAGTAACTCTGGGTCCATCTTTTGCAACATAGTTTTGTAGAATGTCTCTATTTTAAGTCATGTGTTTGCTGTAGCCATTGTCAAAAATTTATATGTACAAACAAAAAATAATTAAATGTACCATTTGATCTATCTGGGTCCTTGTATGTTAGTCATTTTGGGAACCCACACCTGAATAACTCTTTTGTGTTGTGGATTGTGACTGTAAGACATGTTTGAATAAACATCATAATTATAAGGTAGATTTTGAAATCTTTGTCTCTCAAACTTTCTGTAGTAGTTGTAGATTGGTCTCTTGTAGTATTTTGGTGGTTGTTGAGGATAAAAGTTGTTATATTTTCTATAATTAGTGCTTTGAAATCCTCTGTGGTATCTTGTTGTATAACACTGATGTGGTTTGATTTTAGCTATTTGTGTCATTATAACTATCATTCTTAGTTGTTTCCCTTTGTACATCTCTCTTTGTTTGAATGGGATATGTTGGGTTTTGTTTAGTGTTAGAATTTAAGCTATGTATTAACATTCTATCCAGCTTTCTTTCACCCTCAGGTAGCTTGTACCCTTCTTTTGTTGTGGGATTATCAAACCCTAAACCAATTTTATCACCATATTTCTTTATATTATTTTCATATAATGACATTGTTTTACTGGACTTGTTCTATTTTTCAATTTTATCTCTCATTTCTTTGTTTTCTACTTGAATTTTACTTATTTGTTCATTTATTTCTTTCATTGATATTTCATATGAGTGTTTACTTTATTGGCATTTACTTAGTTTGAACTTAGAGTAAGATTTTCCTTTTTGTATTCTTCTATTCTTAATTCTAACTCTGAAATTTTTTGTGGCTAATCACACATATTTGAGTTGTATTTTGAAAGCCTGATATTTTTAGATATGGTACTTTTCAATGAGTTCTCAAGTTTCTTTTTCTGAGCATATACAACACGTAATAATCTCTTTAATCCTTCTGAATTTAAATTGTTTATATTACTTACTTGGTTGAGTTCCTCAGCAGCAACAAACACTTCTTGTTCATCATATAAATCTGAATCATCATCATAGTCATCATTTGCCATGAGACATGTCATAGCTGTGTCTTCATCATCGAAATCACTAGATGAATCACTCTCATCATCACTGAATCTTGAAAGTTTTACTACCATAGCTTTTTCATGCTTCTTCCGTTCTAATTTTGCCTTAGCACATTTGAAGTAGTTGCATTTGCTGCTCTGTATGACTTCCTTTGAAAAGTTGAACTTCTTTTCTTTATCTGGAGTCTTAGTGGGGCATTCAGCAATAAAGTAATATGTTTTTTCCATAGTTAAAACATTCATCCTTCTTTTTGAAAGAATCATTTGAACCTTCTTGGTTTGAGACAAATTTCTTCTTTTGAAATTTCATTGCTTTTCTAACAGCCATAGAAATAAGACTAGGAATATCATCAGTTGATATGGAATTAGATACATTACCTTGGCTTACATTTAGCTTCTTGATAGCTCTACGTACAAACAGTCATCTCAGTGTTTGTTTCTGTTACTCCTTTGGATTGTTCATTGACATTTAAAGCTAATGTATGTTTTAGTGTGGGTGTAGCATTATTAATACTTTGTGTGGAGGTGGAAGCTATATCAATTACACCTTATAGTTGATATGCTTCTAATTTTCCAAAAAAATTGATCAACAGTCATGTTTTTTTTTTTTTCCATTTTACGCCTTCTCTAATTGATAATGCAATAGGCAAATACTTTGATGGTAAGCAATAAAATAGTTTTAAACATCAATCTTTTTGTTCAAACTTTTTACCATGAGATTCAAGGAAATCTGGTTTGTCAGTACTCACCTTAGCTCCAGGATTGAACTTGAAACAGTCTAATTGCCTCATGAGATTGTGACAATTTTGATCTCTTACACTGCTATGTTTTGTAAACTTGACTTGAATCAAATCTCATGCTTGCTTTGCATATTCACAGTTTCCTATATCTTGTGCAAGTGTGTCATTTACACTTTTTTGTAAGATGTTCTTCACTCATAAATTTGCTTTAACAAGATGTCTTTCTATTTCTGTCCATTCATCAGATATTTGATTTTGCTTGGTCCTACATTTGTGTTAACCTTGACTGGTACTTTGACTTCCTCTTCCAAAACAAACAAATTCCAAGGATCATTAGCATCAAGATAAGTTGTAATTTTAGAAGAGAAAATCTTAAATGATCCACAATCATCAACATAGGTAATATCTTTCTCATTGTTTCACCTTGGTTGAGCCATTAATATTTTGAAAAGTGTTTCTGAAACAAGTAATATATCACATGGTGTTAAGCTTGAAGATACTTAAATCTTTAAGACCGGACTCTGATACCAATTGATGGGGAGGGTTCGGGGGATGTCACTTTTTAACTAGGATCTATATTCCTTTGTAGATACAAATAATGGCAGATGGTAACACTTAATCATAGAAAAACTGTTATGTAGCGATGTATAGCTATTTGATGATAAAACAACTAAGATTGAGTATATTGAGCTTGCAAGGTGAAAATTATATTTGAAAAGGTGATTTAAGTATTCAAAACAAGTTATGATCTTATTTATTGCAGTGTCAACTATGAAGATTGATATAAGAAAGGTTAGCTGTTTTAAAGATAGCCAAATGGGCATTCACATATAAACAGCTAAGTATAGTTGCAGTAAAGATAAAGAGTAAGGGATAGAGAGATTGACACAATGATTTATAGTAATTTTTATATAAAAAAAAATTACTCCTACAATTCTACCAGTATTGGAAACACCGAGACATCAGACAAGAGCGTGCGGAGGGTGGAGGGCTGCAGACATTCAGGCTGATTTCGTCTCTTCGGATTCTTGAAGATTTTGATTGGTTTAATGGCTTTGATTTTGGGCAAATTCAAAGTTTACCGTTCACATCATCACAACTCACAAACTCTCTCTCTTTCTCCGTCAACGAACACTCTCTCTTTCTCTCTCAACAGAACAACAGGGACTCACTCTCTCTCCCTTCGATTTCTTCGATTCCTTTGTTCGATTAAGGTAATACATATATCTTTTCTCTTTAATTTCCAATTTTCAGTCCCAATCTCTAGTTTTAATTTCTTTGACCATTCAATTTGAGGAATTTTGATGAATATTATTTGATTAGATTTGTTGTTGTAATTTTAATTTTGGGAGTTAGGGGATTTTCTGGTTCGATTTGTCTTGTCAACTATCAAGAATCAAGAATCAAGACTCTCTAATTCGACGAATAAATGAAGAAAAGCCCCGTTGATCCCGCCATTCGAGTAAGCTAAAGACCTGTAGATTCCAGACTTTGAACAGAGAGAAGTGAAGGAAGAAGCTGCCTTTTCAACATCGGATATTAAGGTACATCCGTACATTTTGAGATTTTATGACATTTTGAAATTTACTCTCTTCATAAACAAAAATAAATAAATAAAGTGATGCAAAGAAATTAGCATGAGATTATGAGAACAAAAATGAGTGAATGACATGCACTGAATTGATGCAGAGAAATTTTCTCTTCTTCATATTTAATATGTTGATTGTTCATTGCTGATGCACAAAAGGGGAAGAAACAAAAAATATACTATTATAATAAATATTTCTTAGTTGGAGAAAAATGGCACTCACTATGGCATTATAATTAAGTTATAAAAAGTTTATCTTAAGCTACAATTTTTTTTTGTCTCTACTAGAATTAGATGGTGTTTCAAGTAGACAAGCAGTCCTTTTATTCATGACAGTACAAGAAAATAATTGTCTACTTGTAATAATTATTCAATTTTTTTGTTAACCTCTTTCAGTTGATCCCGTATTTTGGAATTGGAATTCAAAAACTTGCAGCACGATAGGGTGAAAAGAATTACAACTCCTTTTCCCATATTCCAGGTGCTATCTAAAACTCTTCTTTTAATATGTTGCCTAAAAAACATCTTTCTGGAAGTGAAAAAAGAAAAAGAGAAAACGGGTAGAACAATTTGTAGAATCACAAAGAGGAGCTATTGATAAATTTGTTTTAAATAGAGTTAGCTCTTCTGTTGATGAATTGAATGGTGATAATGTTGAACCGTCTATTGAGAATTTAAATGATGAAAATCATATTAATGAGACTAATGCTAATTTGATTGAGCCTAATGATGTACCAAATGTCCCCAATAATGAGAATTTAGGCGTTGATGATCCACCGGTTCCCTCTTTCGATATTTATGATCCTAGAAATTGGGATAATCTTGACAATAAAACAAGAGATATTTTGGTTGAAAAAGAGCCTATAAAAGAATTGAATCTTGTGTTTCCTCTAGATAGTACTTCTAGGCATTTTTCATATGCTTATTATTCTAGAAAGTTAAGTAATGGGGAGATTAGTGATAGAAAATGGTTGATTTACTCTAAACATGTTGACAAAGTGTATTGTTTTTGTTGTAAGCTATTCAAATCGGATGGTAACAAATGTTTGTTAGCTAATGATGGAATGAGGGATTGGAAGCATCTTAGTGAGAGACTTAGACAACACGAGAATAGTGCTGAGCATATGACCAACATGAACACTTGGTTTGAACTAAAAGTTAGATTAAAGAAAAATCAAACAATTGACCAAGATTTGTAACAAGAAATTGCAAAGGAAAAAGAGCGTTGGAGGCAAGTTTTAATAAGAATAGTTTCTATCGTTAAATGTCTTGCAAAACACAACTTAGTTTTTCGAGGATCGAATGAGAAACTTTACCAAGACAACAATGGTAATTTTTTAGGACTAATTGAGATGATTGCAGAATTTGATGTGACAATGCAAGATCATGTTAGACACATTCAAAATCATGAAACTCATTATCATTATCTTGGCCACAAAAGTCAAAATGAGTTGATTTCCCTTTTGTCCAATAGTCTTAGAAGTTCAATCAGAAGCAAAATATTTTTCTATAATTCTTGATTGTACCCCAGATGTGAGCCATCAAGAACAAATGACTTTAATAGTACGATGTGTAAATATGTCGGGTAACAAAATAAAAATAGAAGAGTACTTTCTAGAGTTTTTGAAGGTGGATGATACATCTGGTTTGGGACTTTTTAATGAATTATTAGATGCATTTAAATCTCTTGATCTTAGTGTTGATGATGTGAGGGGTCAAGGGTATGACAATGGTTCTAATATGAAAGGAAAACACCAAGGAGTTCAAAAACGATTACTAGAAATAAATTCGAGAGCTTTATATATGCCATGTGCTTGCCATAGTCTTAATCTTACTCTTAGTGATATGGCGCATTCTTGTGTTAAAGCTGTTTCATTTTTTGGAATTGTGCAACGTATATATTCATTATTTTCTAGTTCTCCTAATAGATGGAAAGTTTTACTTAATAATGTTTCAAACTTAACTGTTAAATCTTTGTGTAATACTCGTTGGGAGAGTCGAATCAAAAGTGTTAAAGCCATTAGATTTCAAGCTCCTCAAATAAGGGCGGCTTTGTTAGAATTGAATAAATCTTGTGATGATGCCAAGTCAAAGAGTGAAGCAGAAAGTTTGGCAAGTGCAGTTGAAAGTTTTGAGTTTTTACTTGGTATGGTTATCTGGTACGATATTTTATTTGCTATTAACATGGTGAGTAAGAAGTTGCAATCTAAATCTATGTGCATCGATGCTACCTTGAAGCAATTGGAAGGTGTAATGTCTTTTTTTGAAAAGTTTAGAAATGAAGGGTTTTACTCAAGTATGAATACTGCTAAAAATCTTGCATCAGATATGAACATAGAACCTACATTCCCAACTAGACGTCGTATTTTAAGGAGAAAACAATTTGATGAAAATGATCAAGATGAAGAAATACAATCTCTTGAGGAGTCATTTAGAGTTAACTACTTTTTAGTTCTTGTGGATATAGCAACTTTTTCTTTGCAGAATAGATTTGAGCGGTTAAAGACATTTGAAAGTATTTTTGGGTTCTTATTTGATTCAAATCAATTGAAATCATTGGATGACAATGAATTAAGGGAATGTTGCACTAATTTTCATACCACTTTTTCTCATGATAGTTTGTCTCACGTTGATTTAGATGATCTTTTTTCTGAATTGAAAGTATTGCAAATGACTTTGCCAAATGTGTCAATGTCAGCACTTGAAATTCTTGAGTTTGTTAAGGCTGCAGATTGTTATCCAAATGTTTCAATTGCTTATCGAATCATGTTAAGTGTGCCTGTGACCGTAGCATCAGCTGAAAGAAGTTTTTCAAAGTTGAAGTTATTGAAAACCTACTTGAGATCATCAATGTCACAAGAAAGGTTAAACGGTTTGACAATTTTATGTATTGAGAAGGATATGCTTGAAAGTGTTGATGTCGATACTATTATTACTGATTTTGCATCTAAAAATGCTCGAAGAAGTTGTTTTCTATGATTATTTATGTGCTTCTTTGTTTTGTAGGTGATATATGATATGTGATGACTTTGCGGCAGACAAGATATATTCAAGGTGATGGATAATGGATGGCTTTGCAGTTGACAAGATATTTTCAAGTGACGAAATTTGATGTATTTATTGAGATTTGTAAAAAAAAAACATAGTATTTTTCGTTAAATGCAATAAGAAGTATATTTTGAAGTATAAAGTTTGTATTATAGACATTCACATTTGCATATTATCACTTTATTAGGGCCCTTATTTGTTCTTTTGCCCCGGGCCTATAAATTGTCAGGAACAACCCTGGTTCTAAGACCATCTTTGTACATAAAGATGGTCATTAAAATAATTTCTTATCTTTATTTTAAAAATTATGGTAAATATCATACGTACAGATGGTGATGTGAGTGTTTGGTGGACAAATTTTGTAAATTCAAACTGCGGTATCTAAATAGAAGGTGCAATTTAAGAAAATATTATAATTGAGGAGGCACACTGCTTCAATTGATAATTGAGGGGGGCAAATCAAACTTGACCCATAGTTGAAGGGGTTATGTATAATTTACCCTTAAATAAAATCATACTAACTTGTTTTAAGACATCTTCATATCACTAGTTGACCTATAAATTTTACTGTGCATACCTCTTGATCATTACTCAATCATTTTTAGTTAACTGTTTAATACTCACTCGGTTTCACCCAAAGATCAGTCCACGTTTGAAAAGTCTAATTATTAAGTGATATATTAGTATCATTAGAGTTGGTTATAATTACAAAAATACTTAAGCACAACTAAGATGATTACAACACAAGTGGAAGGGTAAAGATGAAAGATTATGAAAATTATAAGTACTTATAATTTATTTGAAAGTGGACTCTTTAAATGAAACATCTCAAAATAGTATAGTGGATTCAACGGAGAGAGTATTATTCTGATTAATGGTTCAATATATATAAATAGCTAACCTCTAATTAACAATATATACTTAACAACAAAGTGCTAATATTTGCATGATGAGTTATACGTAACTTAGGGATTGAAATTGGTATCAACTAACGTGATTGAATATTCTGACCATTTGGTATTCGGCATAACAACAACAGTTTATCTCCATTTGCAAGTGTTTTAGCTAGCTTTTCACCTCTCACGTACAATTTGCACTACCCAAATAAGAATATGCATATCTATATATGGCAATAGGCATGTATGTATGTGTTCACAAAGCCTGCTTGAAAGCAATAATACTACGACGGCAACATCCTCTTCCATTCGTGAATTATTTGATCTTTGATTCGATTGGATCAACTTCAACAATTCAAGAATCCCTGGCACATAATCAGTACCATTAGTAATATCTGCACTCACTCTGAATCGACAATACTGAGAATTAGCTGGGAAGTCAAGTTATCAGGAATCTAGGAATCATCGATCTTTTTCATTCAGCCAAGTTATTGGGAATCATCCATTTCCGAGAAGTTATAAGGCATCTTTGAATCACCCAAGTTGACATTGTCAACAAATTGGGCAACATTTTCATTATCACCGGTGTTCAAATTAGGAGAAAAAACAAGGATCCTGATGTGATCCAAGAATTGTGCTCTACAAGTGAAGCGGCTTGTTTCTCAAGTTTGGAAGCCTAAGGGTGAGTATGGTTGCAACAAAAGATGCCAAAACGCAAATTTCAGCACACATAGACTCCAAAACTGGTTTTGTTTTTTTTAAGGGTTTTTGTATATTTTTGGTAGGTTTTCTTTTCCTTATTGATTTATTAATTACCCTAGATATTTAGAAGTTTTGGTTTTGGAAAGTTAGGGTTTTTAGGTTAAGTGTTTTCCTATTTCCTATTGGGATTCCTTTCCTTTGTTTGAAAGAATTTAACCAGTTTCCTTAGTGATTTCTTTTCCTTATGTAATTTTAATTAGTTTCATTGTTGAAAAAGGTTTAGAATTTCTTGTAGCCTATAAAAGGGTGCTTCGACTTTGTAATAGCTTTTAGATACGTTTGATAATATGATTGATAGATTTAATTCAATTGTATTCACATAATTTGTGACCACTGAAGTAATCAAACTTGTTCTAGCTGCGATGTGGCGTTCCGTAGCTTTGGTTCCTAGTTAATTGTGACTATTGGGTTGAAGTTGCACCCCAAGCTTCTAGAGATCGGTATATTCGTTCTAGGGTTGAGGGAAGTTTGTTATATTTTGTTCGATTAGTTGTTTTCGCGTTCAATTCGTTTGTCCAAAGTTGGTTGATTCTTTGAATTTGTTCTTGGGGTCACATCAATTGGTGTCAAAGCCATCAAATGGTAACCAACATATCTTGCTCTTTCTTTGTTCTTCAATTCTTCGTCTAGTATTATTCCTATTCTTAAAATTTTTTGTGCTTTCTTCTTTGTCCTATTGTTCTTCGTGTTATCTTCATCTTCATTCTTAGAAAACCCTAGTTAAAAAAAAGAATAAAAAGGATTGTCTAAACTATCCGCATTTTTCTCGTAATCTTGTTTTCTTTGAATCCAAGTTGTCTTCGTTTTCTTTTCGTTGTTTTCTTCTTTATATTCCTGTTTCTTTGTGAAAAAGGGAGAATATAATGAAAATGCATCTTGACAATCTTTTCGTTATAGATGCTTTGTGCAAAACAAAGTCTAGTGCGATTATTGATAGTATTAGTCGTGTTAATCTCGCTTGTACTCCTTTGGTTGAAAAATTAAGTTTGTCGATCACTAGTCACCCCCAACCTTGTAAATTGCAAAGGATCAATTCCGTTGGTGAGGTAGAGGTGAATACACAGGTGTTGGTTTCATTTAGTATTTGTGTGATGTAATGTCAATGTAAGATGGATATTTGTTGTTAGGCCAACAGCGGAGACATGATTGACAAGTTAAGCATGATATCTACAACAACCAATACTCATTCAAGTTCGATCAGAAAAAAGTCACTCTTGTATGGCACTCAATGAAGGTAGAAAGAGAAAGAATTAAGGGAGAATTGAGAGAAAAAGAATTGGGAAAGAGAAGGTATCGAGAGAAAATTGAGAGAGAGAAGATTGAGAAAGAGAAAATTGAGAGAGAGGAAAGTGTGTTTGTGTGTGTGAGAGAGAGAGCAAGAGAGAGAGAGAGAGAGAGAGAGAGAGAGAGAAGAGATGGAATTAAAGGTAGAGCGAGAGGTGTTGAAGTTGTTCTATGCATACGAAGATCGGTTCGAGTTCAAAACTCCAACTCAATCAATTTCATGGTTCCTTAAGCATATGATAGATGACCATTTGATTTCAACTCAATGGGCTGATTGGATGGATCTCACTTTACGGGCTGATCATCGAGTTGCACATGATGATTTGAGGACAAATCATTTTCAAGAGGAGGAGAATGATATGATCCTGAGGTCCAAGAATTGTGTTCTATAAGTGGAGGGACTTGTTTGTTAAGTTTGAAAGTCTAGGGGTGAGTTTGGTTGCAACAAAAGGGCAAAAAGCGATGCCAAAACGCGAGTTTCTGTACAAATAGACTCCAAAATCAGAATTTTTAGATTTTGTATATTTTTGTAGGTTTTCTTTTTCTTATTGATTTATTAATTGCCCTTAATATTTTAGGAGTTTTTGTTTTGGAATGTTAGGGTTCTTAGGTTAAGGTTTAATTGTTGTCATAGTTTCTTTTGGGTTTCCTTTCCTTTGTTTGAAAGAGTTTAACTATTTTCCTTAGTGATTTATTGTCCTTATATAATTTTAATTAGTTTCCTTGCTAGAGAAGATTTAGGGTTTTCTAGCTTCAACTTTGTAAATGTTTTTTATGCGAGTTTGTGGCGTTCCGTAGCTTTGGTTCCTAGTCAATTGCGACTAGTGGATTGAAGTTGCACCCCAAGGTTCTAGAGATCGGTATGTCTGCTCTATGGTTGAGGTAAGCTCGTTATCTTTTGGTTGATTCGTTATTTTCGCGTTCAATTCGTTTGTCGAAGGTTGGTTAACATTAGATCCCGACTAGTTGAAGGGTTCAAATCTTCATTTAATGGTAAGACATTCTCATTTTTAGTTGGTTGACATCCTCCATGGTTACGTTACTCTTATATCAAAGGCTAAGATTTAATGGTTAGTTGAAAAATATTAATTTGGATGTAAACAGCGGCAATATATATATTACTCTATCTCTCTAACCATCAATGGTTACTCTTATATCAACCACTGGATTAAAAATCAAAGGTAGTGATTAATAGCATTAAATGACTCACTTACTTGTATTAATTGAATTTTCCAACTGACCATTAAATCTTAACCTTTGATTTTTGATCTATTGAATAATAACAAGAGCAACCGTTAATGGTTAGAGAGATGGAGTAACCATTGAAAACTCCTCATAATATATATATATATATATATATATATATATATATATATAGAGAGAGAGAGAGAGAGAGAGAGAGAGATAGATAGATTAATTACATTAAATAACTCACCTACTTAACTATTAATTGCATTTTCCAACTAATCAATTAATCTCAACCTTTGATTTTTTACCAAAGTTATTGTCTAATAAAATGTCTTTAATATCTTTTGATTTTGTGGTCGAGAATAATCATGTAACGTCAACTAAATCAAATTAAAATTTTAGCCATACAATAACAATAAGGTGTTCTCGGATTTTAATAGTTATTAATTTTTTTTTTCTTAATTTGCTCAACAAGTCAATGCAGTTAGAAAGGATGGAGTAGTTTAATTGGGTTCCATAATGAGTTTGTTTTCCTCAGGAACTTAGAGCCCATTTCGTCGTGCGTTTTGACCAAAATGCAGGAATAAAACGCAGTTTATTTACAAAATTTGTGTTTCAATGCTGCGGCAGAAAAAACAGCATTTTCAAAACGCAGCTGCATTTTAAAACACTGAAATTCCCAACTTTTTTTCAAAACGCAGGTTTTAAAACGCTGCTAGGAAAAAAAATGCTACTTATTAAAGTGATATCTCAAACGTATTTATAAGAAAAGACCTGCGTTTTTTAAAACGCTACGTTTCTAAAACATTGCGTTTTGTAAACGGTGCACCAAACGGGCTCTTAGTAATTTGAGTTGTGATTTTAAACTTTCTTTCTTGGATCCGTCTAGCTTTCTCTCTATCTCTTTATTACTCTTGAGTGTCGCTATTAACACCCCCAAATGCTATTAATACATCGCTTCTCTTAATACTCTCTACACTAATTTCACACCAACCTAATTTCTAAATACACCACCCCACATTTTTTATTTTACCCCCTCTCAATCAATTCACTCTTTCTCTCCCAATACACCCACTCAATATCATCACACCCACCCCCATTTCTCAATACACCAACCTTACACAAATTAAAACAACACGGCAACGGCAACAAAAAAACACACGTAGTGAGCTTCCACTTCCATTGCTTCGCAAACCACCCCCCAATTGCAAATTACCCAGCAGACAATTCAATTTTGAAGAAGGAAGAAGAAGAACTTAAAGAAGAAAAAAAAAACAACTCTGATTTAACAACGAGGAAGGCCCTAGGTATGAAATTTATTTTATTTTAAAGTTCAAATAACATTTTTGTTTCAATTTGTGTGTTAAATATCATTTTATTTGCAAGGTATATGGGACTTTTTGTGTTAAATATCATTTTAAAATTTAAATTTTCGATTCGAACTGGTTTTAGGAACACGACAGTGGTGTTCCCAAGCTTTTATCAAACACCACAATGATGTTCCCAAGCCTTTTACCAAAAACCACAATTCCACAGAGTATTTATGTCTTTTGACACAATGACATTTTTGTAATTTAATTTTGGGAATGTATTAATAGCATTTGAGGGTGTTAATAGCGCCACTCATTACTCTTTCTTCACAATGCTTTAAAACTAAGTAATCTCTCTGTTCCAGGCAAAGAGTCAACTTTTGACTTTTTCTAAAAAAAAATTTCGTAAAATACAAATAAAGTATGTAAAATTTTAATTTGATTTAGTCATATGTTAACTTTTAAAAAAGAAAAGTGAACTATTTGTCTGAAACTGAGGGGGTAAATCATTAAATCAAACATGATGAATAAATCTGCACCCTACACCCATTAACAGGTATCATCTTTGGTTAGGTTTACCCAAGATTATCATCTCAAACAACCTGCAAAAACATGGCTGCCATTAAAACGAATGGAAAAGGGTCGATTTGTGACCATGACATTGAATATGAAACCTCGCAACTGAATTCCCCTATAACTCGACACCTTGAGACCGAACATCCATTTGATTTTTCTACGTTCAAATTGAAGTTCAAATCGAAGATCCATTTGATTTGGGACCTAAACTAATGAATACACGAGATTTACTTTTTCCGTTCCTAAATAATTATATTATATGAAACTTACTTTTTTAAGACATCATTTTTACCATTTTATTCTTATTTTTTTTCCTACTGTTAATTATAAGCCACATATACATGAACATTAAAAAAGACTATACACTATACCAATATTAATAATCAAGTCAATTATTTTTCTAAATCCATGTGCCGAGTCAAACAAGACAATAATTTAGAGACGGAGAGAGTACTATTTTTAAAAATAATTTTTTTTTTTTTTTGAGACAAACCAAAGAAGAATTATTTTTTTCGGACGAAGGGAGTATGAGTTAACCACAATAGCTGACAATCGCGACATCCAAGCAAAGCGCGAATTGAGATTGCCATAGCCATTGTCACTCTACATTGTATTTGTATCACCGTCCCAAAGGAAGAAGGGATGTTTAAGTAGGTGAGCTATGGTTTAAACATTAGGGTATTTTGGTCATTTCATTCATTCTACTACATCCGTTTGCTTTTCTCACAGTTAAGTGGAAGCAAATGGAGGCTATTGAAAAGACATAGACGCTAAACGCGCTTTTCTCACAGTTAAGTGGAAGCAAATGGAGGCTATTGAAAAGACATAGACGCTAAACGCAGCCCTCAAAGAGCTGTGTTTTGCCGCTCTAAAAGACAATGAAACATATAGCACTCATCTGGAAATGAGGTATAGCACATGAGAATTTTTCATATATTTTAAAGTAAAATATGGAAATAAAATTATTTAGAGATCAAGAAAATTTTGACCCTAAACCAATAATGGCTAGCTGAATGGCGAATCGCAATTGCTCTTTTTGGCCTGGCCATTTCCATTTATATAACAAAATACTGACCAAAACCCCCAGATACGAAAGCCACATCAACTTCCTCGTACACTTCACCAACTATGGCAGTAGGAGCCTGGCATCCAAGTCTTTCAGCGGGAATGCTGAATCTGGTAATATGAATTCTTTAGGAACAGATGTAGGTGGATAATTTCGTCATAGCCGTGAGAGAGCCTACAAAAAACACTAATCAAATTACATTTTGCACTGAAGTCAGTGTACGAAAGTACTAACTGGCATTACCTGGTCATCGATGCTTCTAACAAAGGGTGACGATAATCCTCAATAGCCTATAGAGCATTGCTGGTATAATCCTACACAAGAAGGGGCAAGTATGAGATGATGGAGAATTAAATTGAAGCTCATCAAAGCTGACGAATTTTGAGTAAGATGGGTGTTCCCCAATCGCTCTTAGTGAATGAAATCTAAAGTAATTACCATTAAGAGATTCTCAAGACAATTTCATATCAAGAACTAGCATTGTAAGAATCTAAGTTTCTAATCCTTCTTATACAATTAAATTATCATACAATATAAAACGAGAATTCAGCAAAATAATTACCAATTGAAACATCAGATATCATGAACAAAAGGAAAGGAGTAGATAATATACACAAAAACCCACTTACCCAGACATCAAGATTGCACAACTCCTCATTCCCACACGAATTCAAGTTATGGGTTGTAAAATCTGAGGCCTGTATATTTCTTCTGAAGACTCTAACCCTGGAAATTGTCCAATCTCATGTCCTTTAAGCGGTTGAAATTCATTGTGCAAACCAACAGCAAACTGATCTGGAAGTGCACCCTCGCTACGAAAGTAGTCTGCAATCTGCATTGTGAAACCCAATTTAATTGAATGCCTTTATTGAACTATAGCATCGTAAATGTGTTAATAGAAAGTCACTCTTGCAGACCAATTATCATTCTATTTCTACACCACCACACTAAACATGTAACTCAGACTGTGAGTTCAATCTCACTAGCAAGTTATATAAACAGTGGACGTGATTGAAGAAACATACATGATTAGCTAGAGCCATTCCACTTAAGGCTGCAGCCTCTAAACTTGAACCCAGTAGCCAATCCCCACAAATACCAGCCCTTCCAAGAGGATCAAAGATACAGGGAATACCAGGAGAATTGGTGGGAAGAGCTGCACCCCTGCATATTCAGGGAACAAGATGTCAAACTTGATCAAAAGAAGTCACCTGATGAACTCAAATAAGTGTGATATTTATTATTGGTTTTTTGCTAAATATTGAGATAAATATCACTCTAATGTGGTGTTTTCGTGAACTTTGATGATCCAAGGAAAAATGCAATAAGCTGGAGAACATAGCACAAATATGGGCAGAATCAGAGTTTGCACGTGGGCACGCGGAGATGACAGATGGGATTTTCAAGCTCGAATATTAAATTCGTTTGTTAGGATTTAAGTTTTAGTGAGCTGAAGACTCATTTTAATATTTTGTTAATTTTAATTATGTTAGGATTTTATTATTTTATTTCTTTATTTTAGGCATTTCTAAAGTAGTTGCTTGAAGCCCTAGTCTTTAGGAACATGGGGTAGTGGCTAAGATCATGGTTTAGTGGCAATAGTGGGGAGAGAATTCCTCCAGATTTTTCCCTATAAATAGAGGGGAAAATCCTCAAAGGAGGGAGAGACGTTTTTGGGAGAGAGACACAGATACTCATCGAATTATAGACACACTATAACATTGAAAGCGGCATTCAAGTCTGGGAGCAGCTCTCTTCGATTTCCTTCTTGTTCTGTTTCCAACACCTGCTGGGTTTTACAATTCTTTTGGTATTTGTAAGTAATTTTCAGCCATGTTTAGTGGCTAAGTTCTTTCCTTTCTAGTTAATGAACAAGTAATTCTTTTCAAAATTACTACTGTGAGGTCTTAGTTTTATTTCTCAATTATTTCCAAGTATTTATTCTTTCTCTGATTTTCTAGTTGCAAAAAAACTTGTGACTTATGATTATTCTGTTAGTTAAATGTTTAGGGCCCAAACTTTAATTAACCTAATAGTCTATTGCTAGTTAGAGCCGCTGATCCGTAATTGACTTTGGGTTCTAACAAAATAGCAAGCGACGCACCGTTTAGGCATCACAAGCATACTCGGGTAGTGTTGCGGGAATGAGTAATCTAAATTAAATGATATTGCTTCAATATGCACTGTTTAGAATCGGGTCTCTCTCTCTTAATGCTGTCAAAACACTAAATCCTACGAGCGTCTCGGGGGTTGTCTTTTGATTAGAGTATAATTAACGAGCTTCTCTTAATTATCGACACTGTAAGGAGAGATTGGGTGTTAGGCGTTTGTCGACAACTATAACCGATTTATTTGTATAATTGAGACAATATTGCATCGATGATCAGTAGTAAGTTGTGGGATTGCAATTAGTTCATTAACTGAAATTTTCTCATCTTAAAAATCCAACATAATTTTCTGCTTCGTTTACATTAAGTCTTTCAAATTAATTCATTGTTGATATTTAGTTTAGATAAAACAATCAAATTCTTATTTTAATTATTTCGTAGAATTCTTAAAAAAAGTTAGTACAACGTTCCCTGTGGATACGATCCCTACTACCCTATACTCGTTATTTGGGAAATAGGAAATTTAACTGTGACGATTTGACACCCGCCATCACCAGTTAAAATAAATAAATAAACAAATAAATAAAGAGTTACAAATAAAAATTACACGTGAATTATCATGATTCACAGGGAGTTGATGCTCGTAAGTCGTTTTTCACGCGTATTTCAGAAGGACTTACGTACCCTGAAGTATTTTCTTAGGACTGAAGTGACTCAATCCAAGAAAGGGATATTTTTATCATAGAGATAATATGTTCTTGACCTACTTGAGGAAGCTGGATATTACTAGGAGCAATACTGTCTGATACTCCAATCAATCCTAATGAAAAGCTTGTAGCTGGTTAACGGGAGATGTTTGAAGATCAGGAGTACAAGAGAGTGGTTGGTAGGCTGAAATATCTTGGGGTGACTCCACTGGAGATTACTTTTCCAATGAGTGTAGTAAGGCAATTCATGGCGGCTCCTACTGTCACTGACTGGAATGCATTGATTTGGATAGTCAAATATTTGAAAGGGGCGCCCAGTAGAGGTATTGTGTATGCAATCATGAACATGTGCAGGTAGAGGCATTTTCTGAGCACGATCACCAGAATGTAGTAAAGGGTATTATGTACTTAAGGGTGGCATTTTAGTTTCTTGGAGCAAAAAACAAAGTGTGGTGGCCAAGTCGAGTGTAGAATCTAATCTGAGTATCATGGTATGGCCAGACAGGTAACATGTGAGCTCATGTGGATACAACAGTTGATGGAGGAGATTGGCTTTGAAACAAATTCCACCAATAAAGAGCCTGTCCAAAAGTGGAAGTCCCCTACTAGCTAATGGGGCCTATATTCGGTTCGTGTAAGATCATTTGTAGCTGCTCCAGGAATGGCTATGATGGACGCACAAGGGGAAGCAATTGCAGAATGACAGTAGTCCAAAAAATCCTTTTCTTTAGTCAGGTGCCGAAAGTCTTCTATTCAATAGAAGAGCCAAAGAATCTTCCTCTCCGATCACTCACCCTACTGTAGAACTGGAATCATTATGGTGATGTGCTTAAGAAGTGGAACAAGCTGAGGAGTTCATAGAAGGGAGGCGATATCTGGATTTCTAGGTCCTTATCGCACACTTTTGATTCTGTAAAATTTTGTTCATTAATTGATTGCTTTACCAATGAAGTGTGGTGCAACAATTAAGCAGCCATGCATATCTCGATAAACCCGGTCTTCCACAAGAGGACTAACTAAGCATACAAAGGTTGGTTGTCATTCTTTGCAGAAAATTCGACAGACTAGTTTCTACCTCCTATGTGTATACAGCAGAACAATTTGTAAAATGCGATACCTAAATATGTATTCTCTTTCTCCCTAGTTCATCTCTCTCTATTTCTCCTTTCAGTGATCTCTCTTTCTGTTATCTCTCTATTTGTTGCTACTGGTTCACACATAGACAGAAGAAATTTAATTACAGAGGAGAGTGTAAAAAAAACGCAGCACAGGAGCTGCTTCTCACAAGAAAATCTTGGAATAAACAGGAAAGAAAATTATCAAAAGTTTTGGCTCGAGGTTCAAACAAGGTAAGGTTAACATTATACTGGATAGTGTTGTGTTGAGATTGTTGAAGTGGTGGCTATCCAGCCACAAAACTGTCCCTATTAGGACCAGCAAGGACATGTCCAGTTTCAATTAGGTTATAGTTTTACATTTTGCAAGCTCATAGTTATAACAAAAACAAAGGAAAACTATGTGCACCGAATGATCAAAGAAACAAGAGCTCATCACCCAAACTCGACTTACAGAATTCTTATTTAGGTCAATGTTTTAGATCCTGTTTATGAGAGGTGCGACCGAAAATTCCAAACACATAGGTCCCATGTTCCAGATCAACAGTATTCATTCCACCCAACTGCTGGCAAACTGCTAATGGTCCTACATAGGTCCCATGTTCACGTCATAGTGATGGATAATCTTTCTAAGGTCCAAAGAAATACTACAATCCAATGCACACCCATGAAAATACACAAGTTCTCACGGAAAGAGTCGTACCATAACTGCACTCTCGAATAAATGGGTCTTTTAAGTGAGCCCTTTGATAGTCCTAACGCAGTCTCAACACCCTCGAGCATCTTTTCTTTCACCTTTTCTGCTGTGGCAGCTGGAATATTTTCCTGATAAAACAGAATTAGACAATTTTTTGATATCTCACCGGAAAACATGAAAGAAAAAGATAATAAAAAGTCATAATCATCAATTACTAGAGTTTGCGTAGGACAGCTTGGCCAACCCGCACAATGAAATTAACAAGATCCGGGGAAAGCTCTCTTATATTAGGATCTCCAACGTTTTTGCATAAATTCAATGATTGATTCACATAAAAGATCTCATAAAATTGCAAATAAGCTGTTTTTTGCTAAGTTCATATCGTTTAAGGAGTGAAATATTATACTCCCCCCGTTCCTAAATTATTGTCGTGCTTTCCTTTTTCGTCCGTTCCCAAAAAATTGTCTTATTTGAAACTTTCCTTTTTAGGAAAACATTTTTACCATTTTGCCCTTTTAAAATTTACTCTCAACTTATGGGACCCACCGCATAGGACAATTTTCAATCAATCAAGTACTCCACTACTGCTCTTGACAATTTGAATAATAAAATTTTTTTTGGAGGGAATATATCATAATTCAAAATTTCAAAAAGTAAAATGTATGGCTAATGTTGTCATCTTACTCATCTCCACAAGGGTAAAAGTGGAAAATTACAAAAATACAAATATTAATAATAAGAGTCAATTGGGTGTTTCTTAATCCGTGTGCCGGGTCAAACAAGACAATAATTTAGGAACGGAGAGAGTACATGTTTCTAGCCCATGAAGTAAGCAATTGATATAGACATACTGAATGGATAAGTCTAAGGCCCAAAAGTTTACTCAACTAGATTAATCTAATTTTTTCAAGCTGTTCTGCTTAAGATAGAAATAGTTGTTTAATTAGAGACTTACGCATGGTGTCTCACTCAAGCTAGTAAGCAACTAATTTAAAGCAGTTTTTCATGGGCCAAGTCTTCCACATTCTATTTTCGTGTATAACTAACTTCGAGTACTTTTGCTATATAGCTGACCTGTGGAACTTTATTCTGCTTTCCAAAAGCTGCGGTGCTAAAAATGTCCAACAATGAGGTCCACTGTTCTGGGAAAGAGATAGTTTGTTCGTATTGTTTGCCATCCATGACACAGAATCTACTCCTTTCACAAAAGCTCCTTCAAAAGGAAATGTAACAGAGTTGGCTGGCACTGGTAGAGGATCTTCAAATGCAGCAAGAAGAGCCCAGATAGAACTAAGTTCCAACCTCTGCAAGGATCAAAGAAAATGGTCATGAACTTCAAAAAGAAAAGAAGGAAAAAGGAGAAAAGAACACAGCCCATATATCAGCTCAAACATAATTTTCAGGGAATACAAGATTAAAGTTTCCAGACATACCTTCATTTGTCTTGCAACAAGTGGTAAGCCTGAAGAAGCAAGCAATCGATTCGCGCATTTTCCTGATGTTGACACAAAAAAGAACTATATCATACGTGGACCAAAAATATGCCTTATAAAACCTCTGATTAAGAGAAAGCAAAACATACTTGAAAGAACAACTCTTCTAATCATAATCCATGTACAAAAGGACTAGGGTATAGATTTCAACACCAGTATGCAAAAAACATTAAGAAATAATAATAATAGTAACAAATAAGAACATGGATATGAAGCGTTCCTCCATCATACCCCCAAAACAAGAATCTCTAACTGAATTATAGATCTTGGCTAAAAAACCCATTGTGCGGCAATAGGGTATGATGAGACCGACATGTAATCACCCAGACGTATGGCCAATAAATGTATGAACGACGTGTCTACCTGGTACGAACAAATAGATTAACATATCTACTTCGTTTAGGCTAAATGGCAACTACAAAAATAAAATAGAAACTTTACTAGAATGTGTTTGCCAGCTCTCCACATGTTTACCTGGTACTAACAAATCGAGTAACGCTTACGGGTTTGATAGGTGACTCGAAACAGTAGGAGAGACTTTATTAACAAATAGGTATACTGGAAGGATTTCAAGCCGAAAATAATTTTTTAAATAAAGAAAGCTAACAGTTTTCATGCGACATACACGGAGATCTTCCTTCTCATCCTTGCTTCCTGACATTCTCTCAAAGTGATTTCCTTAAGAAAAAGTTGTACAAAATTGCTGGCACATTTTGAGCACTTCTGTCTCCTATTACACATATCTGAAAGTTAGATCCAGAGTTTTCGAGTTGAAGAATTTCTAAATGGATAAACTTAGAGACCTTGTGCACTGCTGTGGAGCTGAACTCAGCCCTACTGGAAAAACGTAAAGCAGGTTAGTAGGGTAACACTCTAACATTCCTAAGTAGTTATCTATATGTTTTATAGTGTTTTTTTTTTTTTTTTTGAAATAGAGTGTGTTTCATATACATCACTGGTGTTAGTTGATCATGATGATTGTATTAATAATTAATTTTGTAATTCAGAGAGCAGTTAGATAGAGAGCCACAGAAAGATCCAAGAAGATGAGGAAGAGAGAGAGAGAGAGATAAGGGAAAGATGAATACGGGTAAAATAATAATCTTGTATTACTCTGAGACATGTGTTTATAACTAACCACATACCCAAGTCCAATTTCATAAATAACCCTCATATATATACTAACACTTCTCCTCAAGCTGCAGCATAAATATTTATCGTGCCCAACTTGTTACATATATAATCCACCCTCACCCGAGTAAGACTCTCAGTAAAGAAAATCAGCAAGTTGTTCTCCCGTGCCTATATACGAAGTAGAAACTAGCTTTGGCTGAATTTTCTATCGCATGGAATGACAATCAACCTCAATATGCAATGCTCTCTTGGAAAACCGAAATCATGGAGATATGCATAGTAGTTTGATTATCACACCGCAACCTCGTACCCCAAAATTAATCTCTTCCACCAACTAAGGTATCCACATAAGTTCACATGTGGTCTGAGCCATCGCACGATAAAAGATTCCCACCACACTTTGTTTTTACCCTCCAAGAAATTAAATTTCCACCCACAAATAAGAACCCTGTAGTTGATTTTCTATCACTTGATGACCTTGCCAATCAGCATCAAAAAACACCTTGACCTGCATATGCCCATGATCTCCATACAAAATACCTGAGTCACGCGCCCCTTTCAAATATTTCATAATCCGAATTAATGCTTCGAGTGAGTAACAATGGTGGTCGGCATGAATAGACTTACTACACTTAAAGCAATATCTGGCGAGTTGCTACAAGATAATTCAGCTTACCAACCAATCTATCTCACCATCACCAACTGCCAACTTTTCATTAGGATCCATTAGAGTGTCGCACGGATTTGCTCCAAGTAATCCAGCCTCAAGCAGGTCAAGGACATATTTTCTTTGTTGAAGAAATATCACTTTCTAGGATCAAGTTACTTCGAACCCAAGAAAATACTTCAGAGTACCTAAGTCCTTTGTCAAAAACTTCAGCAAGACTTGAGTGCATCAATTCCCAGTGATGTGAATCAAAGTGCTAAATTCTAGCATCAGAGTGTTAAACTGCCCAAACCAAGCTCTAGGAGATGGTTTCAACCCATACAAAGACCTTTTTAGCTTGCACACGTTCCCATACTCCCCCTTGCGCAACAAATGCTCAAAACCCAGGGGGTTGCTCCATATAGACCTCTTACTGTAAACCACCACAAAGAAAAGCAATCTTCACATCTAACTAATACAAGGGCCAACGATTAGAAGTAGCTAACGATATCAAAAGACGACCAAACGTTAATTTAGCTACAGGAGAAAATGTGTCTGTATGATCCACACCGTATACCTGAGCATAACCCTTGGCTACCAATCTCGCTTTCAACCATGCAACTGTTCCATCATGGTTCATTTTAACCACATACACCCATTTACACTCAATTGCTTTCTTACCTTCAGGAAGAGAAACCAAGTCCCAAGTACCATTATCCTTAAGAGTATTCATTTCAAATTTTCACCACTATGAGATGAAACCTCAAACCCAGTTGTGTCATAAGAGAAGATACATAATCAAGACAAGCAACGAAGGACCGAGATGAATCAAACAAATGGTATAGGAAGGTCAAGAGCAGGTTCTGATGAAGAGGATTAGGCATACAAAGCAAATCTGCTGGTATATCTGTTGATCCTAGTTGTGTCACAGGAATTGGAGGTCGCCGAGTGTATACTTGTGTGATAGGAGCCAACCTCAGGACTTGAAAAAAGAACAACTGTGTAAGTGAGAAGAATCTTCAAAGGACAAAGATTCAGGAATAGTGGATGGTGACCCACTGTAATATGAACTAGACTCAAAGAAATTCACATCACGCGACACCAATTACCGACCTTGATCAAGAGAATAACACCAAATATCCCTTCTGAGTATGGGAATAACCTAAAAACACACATTTCAATGCCTGAGGATCCAACTTACTAACCCGTGGTCTAAAATCTTGGACAAAACAAGAAAACCCGAATATCTTAGGGGGAATCGGAAACAATGACAGAGAATGACAAAGAACAAAGTAGGGAATTTGTCCTTTGAGAATAGAAGATGGAAGACAATTAATAAGAAAAACATTGGTGTGAATTGCGTTCGCCCAAAACGATTAAGGAACATTCATCTCAAACGATTAAGCTACACCGAGGCGTAATAATACATGAAGACCAATGAATAATCTCATCGGTATGAACTATAGGACAATATCATGCACAATGATCCTTCCAAATTCACATGACTCAAGGTAAACAAGATATAAACTCTAGCTAAGGACACAAGTTCTTTAGTACTGGTAAGGAAGGAGACAAGGTACTTTTACAAGCAACTAAATGGGTGAGCACTAACAACTTCATCAAGCAAATACAACCCATCTGGTATATTCCCCAAATTTAATTATATAATATTATTCATAATAACTAATGTTCACTATTTTATGTACAGGCAAATTAATTGTTTGAACTGACTTTTATTAGGCTAATTAGCTTGGGTTTGGCCCACCTATTATCAATAACATTATTACTTAATTAGTCTCTACTTTAATAATTAATGGGCTTAATTACAAAATGGTTCGGTTAGAGTTGAGAACCCTAGGGAGACAAGTATATATAACATAAAAGTCAAGAGGAGTACGTAATACAACATAGAGAAAGGAAGAGACAGCAGTGATGTAAAGAGAGTACGCAAGGAGAGAGGGAGGCAGCCGTCATACCCTGGGAAGAGAGAACGGGATCGTTGCTGAAGGGGTAAGTCCAAAACCCTCCTCATTTTTTCATTTTTAGAAATAGTATAATAATAATGTAGAGAGAGGATACGCGAATAGGTGTACTGTTGTGTGTATTGTTTGTATGCAAGTTGTGCTGTGTGTGTCCGTATTGTGCAGTGTGGGTATGTGGCAGCATGGGACGTCATGTGTCTATGAGCGTTGTATGTGTGAATATGGCGTGGGTTGTCTCCAGCAGAGAATTGGGCGTGATACTGTGTGTGCATGTGTGAATGTATTTGTGCAACTACCGTGTGTGTGTGGGGGTTATATTTTGGTTATTATAATAAAAACAATTAAAAACAAGTGTGCTCAGTGTTAGTATGTGTGTGTTGGTGTATTAGTATTGAATAAATAAAAGAAAAGAATTAAGGAGGGAGGGAGGGAGGGAGGTTGACCACACAAATGGGAAGAAAAGCTATCAGGAAGGATGATTATGTATGATACGTGTGTATTTTCTGTGTAGAGTGATCAAGGTACCGAAGGTGCTGTAAACATGTGGGTGTACAATATTGGGTAGATGATATATGTATTTATGAGTGGGTCATTACATAGTATTATTTTATGTAGAATTTGGAATAAGCTAAGCAACCATTGTACCTGGATGTTAGCTACTATTAATCGTCTTGAAATAAATTAGTAATGGTGCGATGCTAAATGCATATATTATTTAAGGACATATTTTAATTAGTATAATTTTAGTTTAGTAATTAATATACGTGTTAAAATTTAGATTTGGACGAGCACGTGTAACGGCCCTTAGTCGCATACAAGTTTCATTGCTACGCTAGTGTCAGGTAAGGGATTATACCTCTTTAAGTAATTGACCTTTATTGTTATTCGATAGGCTTCCGTTGTATTTTTGGCTATTATGAACATCATTGTATACGCTATTCCCGGCACTTGTGTCGGTAGTTGCTTTTGAACTCTGTCGCATCGTTTCATTCTCACTTCATGTTATGACTTGTCGTTAATCCAACAGGTGAATCCTTGCCCTATGAGAAATATTTTTTATGAAAATCATTCAATCGTGATATCTTCCAACTTCGAATCTATTGTGTATTTTATTGAAATTCTTACTGTGATCACTAAGTTAAACAACCTTTGACACAAGGATACTACGGTACTACGAGATATGAATTATACGAATACTTTATACCACCTGGCCCGTGGTGTGGTTATCCGGATATACCTTATTTATGAATCATCAGAACTCTTCAGAATAAATGTTTAATTAAGGTCTGAAGACCACTTACATGATCATGGATTCTGCGAGTTGGACGCTATCTCTAACCGATATGGGACGGTTGGCGGCAGCTGTACCTCTCGTAGTCAATATGCATATCTATATCCTTTCCTTTGGAATTCCTATAACTCTTATGATTTTATGAACTATAAATGTTGACCTTTATGACTTCGAGTCAACTCCTCCTTAGAAACCGGAGGGGTCGTATATGAACTTGTTGAGCATTGTTTGCTCACCCTTTTCTTATTCCTCTTCCATGTAATAAGTAGGAAGGATCTTATGCTCGGACCGATGTCGACAAGAGTGTTTCAAAATATTTGAAGAATAGTTTTGTTCCTTGTAATAAGAGAGATTTGAATTATTTAAGTTTGATGATGATTTGATAAATGTATTGATGATTACTGTGGGTTATCATTAGAGCTGACTTTTGAGTTACGTTAAATTAAGATTTATTTGATGTTGTATTTAATAGAGGATAATTGTTAAGTATCAATTATGGTGACGTGGCTAAACTGTGGGACTACGATGTTGGGACCAAGTTTAAGGCATTACAAAGTTGGTTTCAGAGCTTAGACTTTAGGTCCTGAAGGGTTAGGAACTTATTTGAATAAGGATTTATTTGAAGTAAGAATTAAGAATTAATTAAAATTAAGTAATGACTATGACTATTATTATTTGGGACTCATGTATTCATTTGACTAAATGTAGGATGAACTATGATGGAGACTTGGACAACTGGATGGTGGGGGACCCGGATGAGGTTGACCCCGATGAAGATCCAGAAGAGGACCTCGATGATATTCCAGAGGAGGGCCCTGAAGAGGAACCAGAGGAGGTTCTGGAAGAACCGGCAGACAGCAGTAGCGATAGTGATAGTGAGATAAGCATGGATGAGGACACCACTGTGGAGCCTGGAAACAGAGCTGCGCAAGAGGACAACGCGCAACCCGATGCTTGAATAGAAGAGTTGGAGCTTGCACTACATCAAGCTCGTGATGTAATTCGAAACAATAACAGGGAGTCTAGGGACCTTTTGAGGTTAATTTTGAACGTTTGTTAGGATATCGACGAGCGTCTCCAAGACGACATTCCTGCAATTGCAGCGCAGCGTGTAATGGTTAACGAGCTCATCATCACGATACGTGGGGTGCTGTGAGGGGGTAGAAATGAGAGTTAGGCTAGTGACATAGGGTTTAGAATGGTGCGACAATAATTGTATTTCAAACTCATATGTCTTTTGAATCAATAAGGATATTTGTCCAAGGTTTATGGAATAAATTTTATTATATAAGAGTTCCTGTGAAATTTTGATTTTGGATATGAATTTAAATTAGCTGTGTACTCTGAATAATTGTATGATGAGCATGATATATAATGATGTATGGCTATCCATGTACCGTAATAGATGGTATCTTGAGCGAAGATCAATCTTAGAAAAATAGAAAAGCACCTTGTAATTGATCAAACAAGCCATCAATCTTTGGCAATGGGTATTTATTTCTAATCGTAACCCGATTTAACTCACGGTAGTCAACACACAACCTCATGGTCCCATCCTTCTTTTTCACAAATGACATCGGAGCACCCCACGGCGATACACTAGGTCTAATCAAACCCTTTTCTAGCAACTCTTGCAACTGTTCTTTTAGTTCCTTGAGTTCTGCTGGGCCATTCTATAAGGTGCCTTTGAAATGGGTGCCGTCCCAGGCGCTAGGTCGATTCCAAACTCCACTTTTCTCCCAGGCGAAAGACTAGGTAAGTCCTCCGAAAATACATCCCCAAACTCTCTAACCACCAGTAGTGATTCTAAACTGGCTACTCCCTTACTATTATCCACTAGAGAAGCTAAGTATCCTTGACAACCTTTCCTCAATAATCCTCTTACCCTTAATGAAGAGATAATGCCCGATAGGGCCGTCGGTTTAGATCCCTTAAAATAAAACTCTGGCTCACCAGGAATACAAAATATCACTTCTTTCTCAAGGCAGTCTACCTTAGCATGAAATGCGGCTAACTAATCCATGCCTAAGATCAAGTCAAAATCTTGAATTTCTAATGGTACCAAATCGATGGGCATCTCCCTATCCTCCACCTTCAAACAGCATGATTTAAACACCATAGTTACCAAGATAGATTCCTTAGTTGGTATGTCTATTACTAGATCAATATCTAAACTCTAAGGAGACAATTTCATACGACGTGCAAGAGATGTGCATATAACTGAATGTGTGGCACCTGGATCAATTAAGGCATAAACATTGCGAGAGAAAAGTTGGACGGTACCTGCCACCACGTCATTAGTTGCTCTGGCATCTCTGGCTATTACCCCTTGGTTTATTCTTATATTCTCCTTCGGTACCTCGTGCAGGGACTCCCTTTGGTGGTTCAACACATTCTTTAGCTTTGTGGCCCACTTTACCACAGTTAAAACAAGCCCCCTTACTCCAGTAGCAATTTTCTGTCAAGTGTTTTGCCCCACACCTCTGACACACGGGGTTATTGTTCAGTTCTGTCCTTGTCCTTGGTTACGCCACTGGTTCTGATTACGCCCGTGGTTGTGGTTCTGACCGTAGTTTGGATTCCGAGCCGACTGAGTTACCCCTTTATTCCGGCTATCATCAGTCGTCCTCGTTTTATTCCCTTAACTAGAACTTCCCTGATTCTTGACCTGGCCACGATACTTCCCCGAGCTGTCCTCGGCTCCCCTCTTCCGTTTATCTCACTCAACTGACTCAATCTCCATCGCTCGAGCCCTATCTAGGACCTAAGCATAAGTTGGCGACTCTAAGGCTGCAATTCTATAATTGATCTAATCATTCGGACCTCCTTCAAACTTCCTCGCCTTTTGCTCCTCGTCTTCAAAGAAAGCCGGAGCATACTTCGACAGCTTAGTGAACTTGGCATCGTACTCATCAACAGTCATTTTCCCTTGCCCAAATCGAGGAATTCCTTAAGTTTCTGTTCCCTTACACTTCTAGGAAAGTATTTCTTATTAAAAGCTCCGAGAAATCTCTCCTAATCATAAGCACCCACTCCGTTTGCCTCCGCTGTTCTCATCTCTGACTTCTACCATTCATCTGCTTCCCCCTCTAACTTGAATGTAGCCAGGCTAACCCTATGTTCGCTAGTACATGTCATTGTTCCAAAGATTTTCTCCATTCTTCGGATCCAACTCTCCGGTTTCTCAGTACCGGTGAATGTCATTGGTTCCCTCTTTTAGAAACTTTCAAGAAGATCTTTAACAGCTGGTGGTGGCTGAGCGACAGGTTGAGGTGGAGGTTGGGGTGGTGGTTGCGGCTAAGCAGTGGCTCCCTCAAGTGCCACTATCGTAAGGTCCGTTTGCGGAGGAGCATTTGCATTAGCATCAACATTTTGTTGGGGGGTATTCTGATTTCCCCCAATCCCCGAGGAAGAATCCTCGACTAGCACACTATCTCTACTTCCTCGACCGCACCCGAGACCACGAGTACCCGTGCGTCCTCCTCTTTCCATCTATTACATTACATGGATAGTCATACATCGTTACATATCATGCTCATCATATAATTTTTTAGTGTACACAACTAATTTAAATTCATATCCAAAATTAAAATTTCACAGGAACTCTTATATAATAAAATTTATTCCATAAACCTTGGACAAATATCCTTATTGATTCAAAAGACATATGAGTTTGAAATACAATTACTGTCACACCATTCTAAACCTTATGTCACTAGCCTAACTCTCATTTCTACCCCCTCACAGCACCCCACGTATCGTGATAATGAGCTAGTTCACCATTGTACACGGCGCTGCCATCGCAGGAATGTCGTCTTGGAGACGCTCGTCGATATCCTAACAAACGTTAAGAACTAACCTCAAAAGGTCCCTAAAGTCCCTGTTATTGTTTCGAATTACATCACGAGCCTATTGTAGTGCAAGCTCCAACTCTTCTATCTGAGCATCGGGGTGCGCGTTGTCCTCCTGCGCAGCTCCGCTTCTAGGCTCCATAGTGGTGTCCTCATCCATGCTTATCTCACTATCACTATCGCTACTGCTATCTGCGGGTTCTTCTGAAACCTCCTCTGGTTCCTCTTCAGGACCCTCCTCTGGTTCATCTTCAGGAATATCATCGAGGTCCTCTTCTGGATCTTTATCAGGGTCAACCTCATCCGGGTCCCCCACCATCCAGTTGTCCAAGTCTCCATCATAGTTCATCCTACATTCAGTCAAATGAATACATGAGTCCCAAATAGTATCACTCATAGTCATTACTTAATTCTAATTAATTCCTAATTCTTACTTCAAATAAATCCTTATTCAAATCAGTTCTTAAGTTCCTAACCCTTCAGGACCTAAAGCTTAAGCTCTGATACCAACTTTGTAACGCCCCAAACTTGGCTCCAACATCGTAATCCTACAGATTAGCCACGTCACCATAATCGATGCTTAACAATTATCCTCTAATAAATACAACATCAAATAAATCTTAGTTTAACGTAACTCAAAAGTCAGCTCTAATGAACCCACAGTAATCATCAATACATTTATCAAATCATCATCAAACTTAAATAATTCAAATCTCTCTTATTACAAGGAACAAAATCATTCTTTAAATATTTCGAAACACTCTTGTCGACATCAGCCCGAGCATAAGATCCTTCTTACTTATTACGTGGAAGAGGAATAGAAAAAGGGTGAGCGAACAATCCTCAGCAAGTTCATATACAACCCCTCCGATTTCTAAGGAGGAGTTGACTCGAAGAAAATCATAAGTTCGTACATTTCAATATCGAAGTCATAAAGGTCAACATTTATAATTCATAAAATCATAAGAGTAACAGGAATTCCAAAGGAAATGATACTGATATGCAAATTGACTACGAGAGGTACAGCTGCCGCCAACCGTCCCATACCGGTTGGAGACAGCGTCTAACTCGCGGAATCCATGATCACGTAAGTGATCTTCAGACTTTAATTAAACATTTACTCTTGATGATTCGTAATTTATAAATAAGGTATATCCGGATAACCACACCACGGCCAGGTGGTGTAAAGTATTCATAAAATTCCTATAATTCATATATCGTAGTACCGTAGTACCCCTGTGTCACAGGTTGTTTAACTTAGTGATCACAATAAGAGTTTCAATAAAATACACAATAGATTCGAAGTTGGCAAATATCACGAATGAATGTTTTCATAAAAAATATTTCTCATAGGGCAAGGATTCATACGTAGGATTGACGACAAGTCATAACATGAAGTGAGAATGAAACGATGCGACGGAGTTCAAAAGCAACTACCGACACAAGTGCCGGGAATAGCGTATACAATACGTTCATAATAGCCAAAAATACAGCGGAAGCCTATCGAATAACAATAGAGGTCAATTACTTAAAGAGATATAATCTCTTACCTGACACTAGCAGCGTAGCAATGAAACTTGTATGCGACTAAGGGCCGTCACACGTGCTCGTTCAAATCTAAATTTCAACACGTATATTAATTACTAAACTAAAATTATACTAATTAAAATATGTCCTTAAATAATATATGCATTTAGCATCGCACCATTACTAATTTATTACAATACGATCAATAGTAGCTAACATCCTCGTACAATGGTTGCTCAGCTTATTCCAAATTCTATATAAAATAATACTATGTAATGACCCTCTCATAAATACATATGTCATATACCCAATATTGTACACCCACATGTTTACAGTACCTTCAGTACCTTCATCACTCTACACAGAAAATACACACGTATCATACATAATCATCCTTCCTGATAGCTTTTCTTCCCATTTGTGTGGTCAACCTCCCTCCCTCCTTAATTCTTTTCTTTTGTTTATTCAATACTAATACACCAACACACGCATACTAACACTGACCACACTTGTTTTTAATTGTTTTTATTATAATAATCAAAATATAACCCACACACTCACACACACACAGTAGTTGCACATATATATATTCACACATGCACACACAGTATCACGCCCAATTCTCTGCTGGAGACAACCCACGCCATACTCACATATACAACACACAGACACAACACATGCCGTCCCATGCTGCCACATGCCCACACTGCACAGTACGGACACACAGCACAACTCGCATACAAACAATACACACAACAGTACACCCTAACACCTATTCGCGTATCCTCTCTCTATATTATTATTATACTATTTCTAAATATGAAAAAAATAAGGAGGGTTTTGGACTTACCCCCTTCAGCAACGATCCCGTTCTCTCTCTTCCCAGGGTATGACTTGTGCCTCCCTCTCTACTTGTGTACTCTCTTTACGTCACTGCTGTCTCTTCCTTTCTCTATGTTGTATTACGTACTCCTCTTGACTTTTATGTTATATACTTGTCTCCCTAGGGTTCTCAACTCTAACCGAACCATTTTGTAATTAAGCCCATTAATTATTAAAGTAGAGACTCATTAAGTAATAATGTTATTGATAATAGGTGGGCCAAGCCCAAGCTAATTAGCCTAATAAAAGTTGGTTCAAACAATTAATTTGCCTGAACATAAAATAGTGAACATTAGTTATTATGAATAATATCATATAATTAAATTTGGGAAATATAACACTGATTCACTTCCTTTACCAATAATTTCCCACGTCACCCTGAAAAAGACATTAGCCACAAAAAAGGAAACACAACAATGTAAGTCCCCCGTAATATGACTAATTGACAATAGGTTCAATGGAGACTTTGGAAGTATTAAACAAATGATAATGGCATAAAAGGAGTAACAATGATATTACCGCCACCCAAGATTCTGGACAATGAATCATCAACTAGAGTGAAAGTAGTACACTTATTAGAGGAACTATAAGTGGAAAACATACTTGGGTCTCACGTCATATGATCGCTATCCCCTGAGTCCATGACCCAACGCCTAGATGATGAAAGGAAACAAGTTCTTGGCTAGATTCACTTTAAAAGAGGAAGAAGGTTGTTGCATCCGATATTGTGTAAACTTAGTAAATTCCTCGTTGCCCATAAGCAATGTATGTGTCCTTGGAGAGTAGGCTCAACAGTCTATCATACTACATGTCTGGTTGATACTACTACTAAATCTGATATTCGAGAAGGAGGCCTAAAACACGCATTCCTGAAATGGCCTTGTTCTCCACAACTATAGCAGGTGCGAAGTCCCCCACGAACTTCGAAAGTCTGCCACCATGGGCCCCACACCGAAAAACACCATGAGCTCCATTACATTCAATCAAACTAGACTTAGACACACCTGTCACACTCCGTTCTATTACGCTTTCCAAAGATTTTTCTCTTTTCGCCATTAAAACCCTTGCCACACATTTTCCAATAACTTTTTTTTTATTAACGATTCCATTAAGGAAACTATGGCTTCTATTTAATCAGTCAGTAAACTGATAAATTCATCCAGTTCTGTCAGGAAAAAATAAAAAGTTCATCCAAATCCATTGAATAAACTAACTGTTTGAGGTCAAGTTCCCAAATTTCAGCCCAATCAAATCTACTAGTGGCCAGAAACAACCAACATATATCGCAAGTACCAAAACAAAAACCAAAAACACAGCAACTTCACCCAATGTTCCACCAAAACCAAACACATCAACCAAAAGAACGAAATAGACCCAAATACCAACTTACCGATCAACAAACCCCAGAAACTCCATCACAGACAAGTTGGGGACACTATTCTGAGACAACTGGTCCAAACAAATGCCGGGAATTTCACTCCACGTGCCGGCAACGATGGCACTTGGTGACAGAACCCTAACCATACCTGAAGCGCGTGGCAGTGCGTCGCTTTTCCTCTAAGACCGGGCTGATAACAATGGGCTCGTCACTCTATTCGGGATCACAATTCAATCAGGAATGCCCTAGACTTATATGTACATGATGACATTAGCGTCGCTAACGTCCGCCCTTTCTTCCTTATTGTGTAAGTGTGTATCAGTATCTGAGGGGCTCTGATACCATGTAATTCACACAGTACTAAGATAGAAAGCCAGACAAAGAACCAAGAAGAAGAGGAAGAGAGAGAGAGAGATGAATCAGGTAAAGTAATAATCTCATATTACTCTGAGACACCCCTCCCTCATATACTAACAAATTTATAGATGAAGATTATGTTATGGTTCAGAGACATTTGGGCCCAACTTTACAGCTTATTTTTCACTCATCCCGTTGTAGGAGCTATCTAGCCATGCCAATGCTGATCCTACTTTCTCTTCTTGTCTTGAAGTTTTCAGCTTCATCTAGTTAGCTTCCTAATATGTTCCACTCCCTGTGCAATTTGTCGCATTATCCTCATTTCTACCCTCCGCATGGGAGCTATGCTCAGACTAGGAGAACTGGTTGGCAAGAAGAGGAATAATAAGTCTGGGGAAACAAATATTATTTATGAGAACCTAAGGCTCAAGCCTGGCACGTCCTATGCTCTTAGAAGTCGTTTAAGCTTACTATTAGTTATCATAGGGATTATTATTATGTCTTCCCGTACAGGTAGCTTTGTAATCTGAAACTATTTTGAGTATTTTCAGTAATTCCTAAACTTTTAGTTGCAGGAACCGATTTGGTCTCAATTATTTTAAAGCATCTCATGCACTAGAATATGGAGAGTTTGATTAATATAATTATTGCAATTTTCATGTACTTCTCAGTTCTAACTGGAGCTTGGCTTATTCTTTGCAACCTTCAAGGAGGCATGGTTTCTCCTCTTGTTCTCTCTCTCTTAACTCCAGCTTTCCTAGTGATGCTGCTTCACTGAGATTTTCCCCAAAAAGGGTAATACCAGAGGATTCAAGAGCTTTTCAGATCCTTTGTTGATGTAGAACTGCCAACTGGTGCATAGACCAACCAGGTCATTCTGCATATGTAAAGATATTAGATAGAGCTGATAAGTAGCACGTTTGTGTCGGGGAACAAAGGTTGAGTTGTTATTTGGGAATTACTGGACAGCTTCCAGCGCACTTGCTACAGAATTTTGGTGAAGACAGTTGCCCCTTATGCTTTGGCCAGCAGTGCTGGATCACTTTTGAGAAATGCAGGAGATTTTGCCTATCAAAATTGGAGGATTGCCTGTTGTGCGAAGACAGTGGAGCCCTGCATCCATACATGTGGGCTGATGATCCTTTTTGCAGGATTAGGTGCTCTAGAGCAGAGAGAACAGACTCATTGGGCATACTTGAGTCAACATCAACATAAGTTGAGTAAAGCCTGTCAGACTAATTGTTATAACTATGATCTGACAATTTTATGTTGCTCATAAGTTCATATGCTCAGGCATGTGAGTAATCTTTATTGATCTTCTATCAACTGCACTCAGTATGGGAAGCACACAAAAGTTGATTAATGAAGATGCAGGAGAGCATCAGAAGAATATTAAATGCAGCTTGAGGTGTAAACGATCATATTTCTAGCCGGGTGAGTTTATATTCTGATTCGCTTATTCTGAGGCTACTAAGCCAATGTAATCTATAATCATGGCCATCCTTGTCAACCAAGTAAAAAGGAAGCAACATTAATCATATGAGGAAAAATATATGACAGCTCATACATTTCTCTGTATATACTTCATACTATTTGGACTCTGAAGATGCCGTCTGTCAAAAACATAAGTATACTTAACACATTTTGTTAAAAAAAAATTAGTAAACTAACCAGAGTTCTAGAAATACGATGTAGAAAGAAACTAAAGTAATGAAATGGTTGCATCTAAACAAACTGAAGATATAATCAATGTTGAATGCTAAGGATCACCGTTATGTGCAACAACAATAGCATCGAATTGCCCTCGAGGCTTTCCATTCTCACTCAAGTGCCACTTTCCATTGAATGGCTCAAGTGTACTTATCCAGCAAGGTCGCACCACATTAATCATTGAACACTGCAAAAAAATTCACATTTACATCCAGTTAGCTATGAAAGACATTACTTCAGCAAACAATAACAGGAAGAGAAGTAAAGTATTATTTAATCATATCAATACATAATACTCCTATGTTTATAATTCTTTATAATAACAAGTAGTAACCTTATAGCGAACTTCTTTATATTCTCAGAATTGCATTTACTTCACCTAGAGAATAAATGAATGATTAAATATAGCAATCAAGTTTTTAAGACTATGCACACTTCCCAAAGGTGGATCTTTGTTGGGGCTGACCATAATCTGTATACATAGGACGCGTCACCTGTTTTGACGCTTTTTCTATATACTTTTTACTTATCAAAAAAAAAATAAAGGAGTGGCATTCATTTGGGAAAGAGGAAGTAAAGGGAACTGTTAAGTTACCAACTCATCTAAAAGCTTAAGCTGTTAGATAGGGACCCAACAATGTATATCAATCTCAACACTCCCCCTCACGTGTGACCCGTCCACACGTGGAGAGATGAACAAATATGCACCATCAGGGCATCACAAATCAAACAGAGTGACAACAACATGCACTCACAATATTTCGGGTAACAAATGCAAGCGGGACGACTCGAACCCAAGACCTTACCAGACCAGAGCTCTGATACCATGTTAAGTTACCAATTCATCTAAAAGCTTAAGCTGTTAAATAGGGACCCAACAATATATATCAATCTCAACAGGAACATTTAACTTTCTCTTCCAGTTTTGCTAATTATTGTAAGAAAAATGCTAACAAGTGCCCCGAGGGACTCGGAACACTTCTACTACCTACTTAAATAAAGATTCTGCATTGAAAACACTGCCCAATGCATTGCGAACATTTACTACCAACTTAAATAAAGGTTCTGCATTGAAAAAACTGGCCAAAGCATTGCGGACATTGTCCAATGTATGATGGGAACTTCCCAATGTAAACCATTTCTAAAGTAAGATTCTTAACAACCCGAGGAGGCACTCGTTACCATGATCCATAATAATAAAAATTTGAAGGGTTTGCAGGTAAATTCATTAAGGGATCTATCTTAACAGTTTAGAGTTTGAAGCCGACTTTCCTTCAAGTCATGGGTATTATCTTTGGTAGAATTATTGAAATACGGGATGTGGTCAGTCCATAAAGAGATTACACGTTATTTTTCCACAAATATGTTCACATCCTGCAATGATGATAACAACAGCAACATGAATATCCCTAATAGAACAAAAGGATAATGTACAAGCTGACCTAACATACCTGAGATAGTATTGAATCTGCAAGGGGGCGCATGCCATCAACACCTATATATCTGGGAAGGGTAGAAGGAAGGGGAGAAAACATACCACCTGATTTAAGCTCTCCTATAGTACCCAGCCACGGTCGAACCAAACCTTTCTTCAACCATCCATCAACCAGCTCAGCAAACAGAGGATCACTAACAGTAAAGAATTGAGCCGCGTGGTCAAATATCATTGAGGGATCAATTATTCTGGTCCCCATTCTTCCTCCCAGCCCATGAATTCCCTATTGTAAACTAATCAATGTGAGAAACACCACAAACTTGAAACCAATCTCATTTATGTAATGAGTAATTACACCTATAAAACAAATACCCTGAGATTATGGAAACCCAACAACTTATCGTATTTTTAAACTTGCATGTGTCCATAAATATGTTATATGTGAGCAAACATAAAACAAATCCATGAAATTAAAAGATAAAGAAAAACAATTGGGCAAAGAAAACACTCGTTAAAAGACAAAATATATGATAAATTTTGGAAGCTCAAAAAATGTAGGCCATAATCACTTCTCAAGAAAAAATTGAGGGGGTTCGATAGTTTAGCTAAGTAGTCCTACAAGAGAACTAAATTAGAATGGCGAAATTAAGCACAAACAACAGAATCTTTACAACAAGAACTTGTGGCAATTGACAAGATGGGCTAGCAGGACCAACAAGCTCTAGCTTGGTTCATACCATCCACCTCTTAGAAGGGAGAAGTGGGTTATTTAAGCCTCTTTAGAGGCAAATCAATCTAAATTGACAGGAAACTTCCCAAATGAACAAAACAGAAACAAAAAAGGGGGGGGGAGAAGAAAAGAAGAGCTTTGGTTTCAAGTTTTTCGTTGAACCTACCTCCTAAAGCTACAAGGTTCAGAGTTCTACCCATAACGGAGTAGTTCTAAGGAATGTTTCAAACCAAGTTGCGCTTACTATTGGGATTGACTACCATGGAGGATGTCAAGCCCATTCACTTATCTTGGAGCATTACTAAAGTACCCCCTAATTTTCTTTTGAGTCCACATTTATTCCAGTTACATAAGTCTACATTTTGAATCTATTATCCTTGTTATTCTTATATGTATTCTAGAAAAGCAACAGGTTCAGCCAAAGGCTATTGCTTCTATCGCCACACATGATTCTGCCACTAAATACGCATGAATCCTTGCT
This sequence comes from Platycodon grandiflorus, assembly GCA_016624345.1. Lineage (NCBI taxonomy): Eukaryota > Viridiplantae > Streptophyta > Magnoliopsida > Asterales > Campanulaceae > Platycodon > Platycodon grandiflorus. Next base: position 27,952,733 of record CM028365.1, on the reverse strand, counting down.
ATTGCTCTAACGTCAAAGACCAAGAGTATCCGTGTTGATCGCTGTTAAACCACATTTGGCGAGATCAATCGTAAGACAAGAAATTGACACAAAGATCTGAAGAAGAGTAGGGATGTTCTTAAAACTACAGTAACCTTAGACAAAAACAAAAACCAGATGCACACATATATTCTTGCTTCTGCCTTGGAGTCAAAGATCATAACAATCCACGTTAATCTCTGACCCACATTTGGCGAGATTAAGCCTCCTCTGCTGTCCCTTTTTTTCTTGTTTCCATGGTATCATGGCACGAATCTTTGTTGGAAATCTTTGTCAGTTAATTCTTCATCTCCCTCTTCTTTTCCTTTCTTCTCTATTCTTTTTGTCACTCTTCATGATTTGGAAGAGACACAAAGTGTCTAGCGTTGGTAATTGACTACCTTGATAAATCCACTCATACTGTGAGTCGCCCAAAGGTGTGCCACGGCATTTCGATTACTCAGTAATCATGCACAGTAAGTAAATACTTTGCAAAGGTGGATAATGGAGATTTGTGAAGAAAGTGGTGCGGTTTTTGGCATAGGGCTCTTTATGGGCCTTGACAAGTGGTGCCTTTAGAGGAGTTCCCATATTAGTATGCAGAAGGATTGGAAAGCCTTGATTTCTTGAGTTATTCTTTTTTCATTTTTTTTAAGTTTTAGTGCTTTCCTCTCGATTGTATTTCCTCCTTTGGACGGACTTCTGTCCATCTCTTGTATTTATCACTTCCAATCTATAAAATCTTATTTTCTTACCAAAAAAAGAAAAAAATAAAAAGAATTGACATAGGGCTAAAAGATCAATCCATAAAACCAAGCAAGACGACTGTTTGAATAAATTCAGCTTGTGTACAGTACTCTACTGACATATTCCAACTGAGCAACTGCTTCATATTCTTCACATCGAACTTATATAAGGTCCATTTATTAGAAGTAGCTAAACAAATTAAGAGACGAGCAAAAGTTGCTAAACTGGAGAGTAAGTATCAGTATAATGAAACCATACACCTGAGCATACCCCTTAGCAATTAATCTAGCTTTGAACTGAGCAAGGATCCCATCACGATGCGTTCATACACCCACTTACACCTAATAGCCTACTTACCATCAGGAAGTGAGACGACGTAGTCCCATTTCCCACTAGCGTCGAGAGACTTTTAAGCACTATGAGATAAAGCTTCAGACACAATCCCAGGAGTAACAACAGAATCAAGCCAGTCAACAAAGGAACGAGGAGAACAGGAGACGTATGAGAGATAGAAGGTAACAGGATTAGTACATGATTTACCTTTCCTAAGAGCCATATACCTTTTTTCTAAGAGCTATACGATGTGGGACTAGTCTATAGTGATTTTGCTCGGGAATCTGCTAATACTTGTTCTTTTACAAGAACAAAAGAACGCCGAGTATATCCTCCGAACCTTCTTCCTTTCCCTTGTCTTCGTTCATTTGGGAGGCTAGTGTACCTTTCAAAATTAGAGTTTTTGTGCGGTCTATGGTTCTTATTAACTTAATACTAATGATATGCTACAAAAGTATAGGTTCAATAAGACGATTTCTCGCATTAGTATGTCATGTGCATGTCTGAAGCACAGGCTCACGATCATTTGTTTCTTCAAAGTAGTGGCGCTAGATTTCTGCTGAATCAACTGTCTCGGGTGTCTTGTGAAGCCAAGGTGAGTCCCAAGTCTACTACTTCTCTTCTTAGATGCATGTTCGAGGCTTTATGAAAGATTGGGATGCTGCCTTGCTTTGGCATTGCAGAGTGTTTGTTGTTCTATAGTGCTTGTGGACAGAGCGGATTTATAGAATTTTCAGAGATCACACCTTATTGTCGAAGCTTTTGACGGATAGAGTGATTTTATGGCTTCTCTTCTGGGCTTCAGCTAGGTGTTTTTCATGGGGTTCCACTCACTAATATTCGGCGCGACTCCAATGCGCTTATTTTTTAGTTGTCCTTGTATTTTCTTTTTTGTTTTAACGTTTGTTTTGATGGACTTCTCATCCGTCCTTTTGTTTGTTTCATCTTTTTAATTTAATGTATTTCTTTTCTAATCAACAAAAAATAAATGCCACGTATACACGTGTGTTATAATGGAACACAATGGGGACCTTCGAAGTGACATTAACGTCAATACTAGTGGAAAGAGCTGTATAAGTGATGAAATCATTAGAAGATACAACCAAGAATTAGACTCAAGGAAAGTGACATCCGTCGACACTAAGTATCGACCTAGATCAGAAGAATAGCACCAACATCCCTTTTGAGTTCGAGAATAGCCTAGGAATACACACGTCAACGACAAAGGGTCTAATTTACTAACCTGTTGACAAACATCCTCGACAAAACAGTTACACCCAAAACTGTGATAGCAAAGAATAATAGGCAATTTATAAGGAACGCAGCGGTGTCATCAACCCAAAACACTTAGCGACCATTCACTTGAAACATCAATGCCCCAACAACCTACAACCTCCAAAAGATGATGGTTCTTCTGCTCAGCAAAACCATTCTATTAGGGGTGTTAACACACAAGGACCGGTCACCTAAGAAGCACGATACTCTTAAGTGCGGGTATAGGTGCACCTGGCGGGTATAGGTGCACGCCTGGGCCATTTTGGATACATCTAAAACGTGTCCAGATATTCGAATTAACTTTCATTTTGATATGCCGCGGATACGTGATAGATACATGACTGACAGCTGGTCAAAATTTTAATTTTTCTTTCTTTAGGGGAGCGATTTCATAGCAAGTACCATATGCTTTTTGTTTGATGAGTTGAAATATCAAAAAGTCCACAAAAAGGGGAGTAATTAAAAAGATAAAGAGAAGGAATAAAAAGAACTCGCAAATATCAATAAGTTGTCTTGTGGAGACACTTTCTGCTCATAGAAAGGTATAGAATGGTCTGATTTATTTTTGTTTAATAAGTTTAGGGCCACGGAGTGTAAGGGGATCCTACTTTTGTTTTCTTTTTCTAGTGACTTTGATCTGCTCGTATATTAAGGATCCAATGTAAAGATGAAACTATAATATATATATATATATATATGTATGTATGTATATTTATGTTGTATCCTTGTTCTACCCGTCTCCAATATTTCTAGATTTTGGTGTAGCCCAGCACCTAAAGATTGTATCACACCTGTATCCCATGTTCGTATCTATGCTTCCAAGCCAGTTACATATAAGAAGAGAACATTCGAGAAAAGCATTCTTTCGCATCATTACTATGAAGATTCTGAACAAGGCAAGTTAACTGAATTTTGATTTCAGCACAAAAAGAACTAAATATCTCAAATAACTCATCTCTAGATTTCATTAAATATAACCAAGTACTTTTGGATTAATCACTAACGTTATTCCAAAAAACCTAACCTGACAAAATATGAAATTCTCGTTTCAGACATTAGTATGAAGAGTAGTGATAGGGATACAAATTTTTTGTCTAACTTTCTCATTCCAACCTAGATGGCAAACATGTAATTTGTTAGATATCTTAGCATATAATGTCACCCTTTAACCCATCACATGCTTGACACCTAGATTGGGCTGAAAATTTTGTTCAAAAAAGTTAGTATCCCTAACATTTTCCTCAATTTAAAAAGGGACACATCCCTATTTTTTAACTCTAGGGGATGAAATGCATTGGTAGTCATGCTAGCAAGGGGATATAATACATTTTCAGATTACATAGGGAGTGCTCATCAATCCATGTGTGAGCAACCCAATATGTTTCGGGATTTTCCCAATGCCGAATATTTATAAAATTGTCTCAATATTTTGCCTTGACCCACACTGACACACACACACACACATATATATACACAGGGCATAATGCGGATTTAATTTTAATATACCAACATTGTAAATACCATGGATTAACGTGAAAACTCATTTGATTCATATCGCACGAGATAGTAATTGAAATTATACTTATTTTTCAAGTATACAATTCTTTAAAGTTGAATTTTCTTATCAATCAATCAAAAATCAAAATCTATGTCTACAAATTTTAGGGTGTACTGAATACTATATGATAAAGAACCAATATGTTTGTATATAAAAATAAATAAATAAATAAAATAATCTTATCATATGCAAAGTTTTTTATGCCACTTGTGTAAAAAGAAACCTTTACACCCAAGTTGTATTATAATTTTACTCATAGAAAATACTCCTCCGTTCCTAGCAAAGAGTAATTATTCTATTTTGGAATTTTCCACGTAAAAAGTCCACTTAAAAAAAAAATTTATGCATGCAATCTCAAAAAAAAAAAAAATTTACTTTGCCGCCACCCCTACAGATGCAATAAACATCTTAAATATGCTTAAATATTTTTATAATTTTGAACAACTCCGATACTACTTTTATATCCCTTTAATTAACTTCTATTATAAGACTTTTTCAAAGGCAGACTCTTTGGTGGTAACGGATGAGGAAGTATGTAGATATTCAAACTAAACCGTGCACAATTAAGCGATTCATATCATATACACAAATAATAATAATAAAAATAATTTACAGTAATACTAATAATTATAGAAAAAATGGCCAACCGTGTCAAAGACCGTGGAACGTATCCCTCTCTTGTCGAGCTGGAGAGCACAGAGTAAACCAGACATTCCCCCGCCGATTATGGCCACAACCGGGTCATGGGTGGGCCCAGTCGTGAATGTCACCTGTTCCTGACTGAAGGTTTTTTTCAGGATTGACCTCCTTGATGTGCCGTAAGATGACTTTCTCGGGTTCCTGCGGTTCGTGGGTTTCTTGGCGGTTCCTGCGCAAATTGGATTCATGGTAACAATCCTTCTGGTATTAAATTGAGAAATGAATGTGGAAACATTGAGGGGTTTGCATCCGCTGCTCATGTTTCCTTTTTTGGTTTCGTGGGTTTTTTTTGGTTATGGTGGGCAAAACAGAAAATAGGGGATGGAGTTGGAGTTGGAGTTGGAGTTGGAGTTGGAGATAAGCTACAAATTATGGAGTATCAGTCAGTAGATTGCTATTAACACCACCTTTTCTATTAATACACTCCTTAAATTAAATTATAAAAATATTATTATATTATTAGACATAAATAACATTTCTCTATTAAATATACTCACCATTATATTAAGACATCTCATAAATTTCTAAATACACCACCTAGAATTTATCAATGTACCCTTCTTCGTTCCATACGTCATTGCTAGGGATTATACGTCATTCAAGGGACAATCTCCTCACTTCATTCCTCTCCTCTACTCACTTCAATTCTTTACTACGTTAACTTCATTATACTATAAATTTTTCACTTCACTTCGATTTTTCATGCATTTATGTATGTGGTCGGAATTTGTTCGACATCAGAACACCACAGTGGTGTTCGGAAAGCACTGCAGAACATGTCAGTGGTGTTCGGGAACCACCGCAGAACACCACAGTGGTGTTCGGGAACCACCGCGAACAATTGGGGTTGCGAACATCACGGGATGTTCGATAAGCCCTGCCGAACACCACTGTGGTGTTCTTTAAACCAGTCTCGAACATCACTGTGGTGTTCCTTCAACCAGTCCCGAACACCCCTTCGACCAGTTCCATACAATATAAAGAAAATTAACAAAACCCAACAAATAAAATGATATCCAATGCACAAATTGAAACGATTTGAACTTAAAAATAGAGAAATTTCATAGCTAGGGCTTTCCTCATTGTGAAATCAAAACTTTTCTTTGTCTTTTTCTTACTCTTCTTCCTTTTCTTCTTCTTCCTTCTTCCTTCTCCAAAATTACTGGATTGCTTTTGGGGAGTTTGCAGAACGGAGGTGTTGAGTTTGAAATTAAAAATACATGCAACGGAGAGGAAGGTTCAGTATGTTGCGGAAACAAACGTTTGAATTAAGATTGGTGTATTGAGAAATTGAGGTGGGTGTCAAGTATATTGGGTGGGTGTATTAGGAAAGAAATAATGAGTTAATTGAAAGAGGTAAAATAGAAAATGTTAGGTGGTGTATTTAGAAATTAGGTTGGTGTAGAATTAGTGGATGGGGTATATTAAGAGAAGTGGTGTATTAATAAGAAAATGTGGTGTTAATAGTAATGCCCAATTATATACGGAGGTTCAAATTTTAGAAAAATTTACTGAAAAGTCCTTGAAAAAGTTTTCAATTCAAAAAGTCCAACACTTTAATATTTGCTATAAAACTAAAGGGCATTGCTATTTACACTCAAAAAATTGTTGATTATAACTATAGTGGTATTCGGCACCCCTATCGAACATCACTTAGTACACCCATAATGATGTTCAGTAGGGGCACCGAACACCACTATGGGTGTACTTAACAATATTTTGGGTGTAAATAGCAATTCCCTAAACTAAATCTGTCTATTAATTCTATTGCTATATACTTTTCCAAGATTAATTTATTTTACTCCCTCCGTTCTTAAATAAGTGTTATATTTTGATTTTTTAAGGTCAAATTGATTACATTTTAAATGAAAATTCTATATGTGTTTAGATTTTGAAAAATAAAAAAATACACGTCAAATTTTTATATAAAAAACAATTAATTTGACTTTAAGAAGTCAAAACATGACACTTATTTTGGAACTGAGGGAATACTATTTTTCTATTTTGTTCTTGAATAAATGTGAAAAGAATTGGTAGCGATGTGAGAAGTGAATCACGTCTATTTGAATAATTGAATAATGAGATTTACACTATCATCCCGTGTCGAAATAAATGGAAGCCCAGTCACTGGAAGATCTGTAATACAATGCACATCATCTAGTGTGATTGTCATCTCACCAAACAGAATGTGGAAGGTATTGGTCTCAGGGTGCCACCTTTCCACAAAAGTTGTCACCATCACTTTATAAACCTCACTATATGATATTTGACGTAGCTGACTGAGATTCGATCCCCCGACAAGATTCTTCCACCTTTTAGATAATGAACATTTCCTAAATTTCTACTCCAATAACTTTGATGTGTGATTGTTGCATTTCAACACCCCTCGCGCATTTCCATTTCATATGGATGCCGCTACGTGTTCATTGACAATAGTAAGCAGCCATGGAACATGTGGCCCACCAGAAAATGGGATAAAATGTTCTTCTTCTTCATTCACCTCCACATCGTCTTCCTCATGCTCCTCCTCCTGTTGTACATCGTCAACATATGGCCCACCTGTGTGATGAATCTCTTGTTCAGGTTGTTGACGTTCTAGCTCCTCTCGTTGACGCTCTAGCTCTTGTTCTTGATGTTCTATGAAATTTTCCATACCCTCAAGTACTCGTTGTTGACGTTCTTTTCTATTTGGTGTTATAGGTCTTCTCCTAGTATATTGTTTTTCTGAACATAAAAATTCATCTATTAGAACAAAGGTGAGAACACAAACAAATTAACAACACAAATAAATTCCTAGACTTGTTCGGCCAGTACTGACTGAAAACCTTAAGAGATGTTCGGCCTGACAACCTCAAGAGATGTTCGGTCAGTACTGACTGAAAACCTCAACACATGTTCGGTCAGTCAGTACTGAAACCCTCTAACTTTGTTCGGTTGGTACCAAACACCACCATAGGTGTTCAACCAACCATGTCCGAACACTCTAGGCCCAGATCACTTCGAAATTCTAACTAAAATGCAATTTTTTTTACACAAACCACCAATTTTTGAACTCAAATTGTAAAGAAAATCATGGCTAATTTAATCCTAAATATTATTTAACATAAAACCTTAAAAACGTGTTGATATTTAAGTGTAAAATGATACATACCTGAGCCACTAGGTGGTAGTTGATCAAACATTGTGCTTGAATGTGTTTCTTCTTCTTTGTGTTTGCAAATGTTTCAGCCTTGGGTTTTTCTTCTTACTTCTTTCCTCAACAATGCAACTGTTCGGGAGCCTGGGGTTTGCAAGTGTTCCTGAATGCATAAGGGGTTGGGGTGTATTGGGTTGGATAATGGATGGGGTGTACTTAGGAATGTTAACATGTTTATTCAAAATAAATTATAAGGGGTAAAATGGGAAATTGAGGGGGGTATACTTAATATTTAAAGAGGTTTACAATTTAGGTGGTGTACTTAGTAATTTTGGGGGTGTGAATAACAATTCTCTTCAATTTTTTTGCTGAGAGAAGCGTGCAACGTTTTGGCCCCCCGTTTACCCGAGGAATTTTAGTTGCAGAATCTACATGTAGATACTCAGATTTCGTACACCTATAATATACAAATTGTTCTATAAATAATTGTTTATTTATAACTGGACTAACACATGTTTTTATGATCATTTCAGGAAACAACATATCCAACAGAACTAACGACATCCAACAAATACAACAAACTTCAGTTAACTCAACACGAGGGTCAAAGACTGAAGATATAAAGTTCAAGGGGCCAAAGTGCACAAAGAACATACCACATAAGACAAACAAAAATTGTTTGGTGCGCTAAATCACCATATGATGCGTCGTGCACCAAAACATGCCATACATAAAAGTCAAGCCCACAATGACAGTTTCTACCATGGCTGACTATGAAGACTTCTTCAACAAAGCTTTACGGCCAAGTTCAGACCTTCTGTGACGCCCCGACCCGGATTCCAATGCGAAATCCCGAGATCGACGCGTCAAAACAACAAGACAATAACGATAAAATAATAAAAGCACGTGGCGCAACAATTCGTACGCACCACAAAACCTTGTTTAACAAAAACTTTAACAATATAAAGTCAATCATCGGCGACGTAACAGCCGGAACCCAACTAATAAAACACAGTATGAGTTTTAAGAAACATCCTTAATAATATTAACTACCTCGGCCACAACATGCCGAAACCAACTGTACAAAAACCACAAGCTACGACATGCTTGGGAAAAATAACTGAATTAAACATTTATAAAGTATACGAGCTCGACATACACGTGTCGGCTACCAAAAGAATAAGAGGTACAAACAGAGCATACATACTACCCCAAGCAAAGTCTACATGACTTTGCCTTACCAGTCGTCCTCACCCAAAAGAATTGTCTAACTATCAACAAAAGAGTCCCATGACCAACAAAGCAAAAGACCACCTGCGAGCTAAGTAGCGGAACTAATCGACCTCACCGCGAACTTCCCGCCTGGTTCGGATCTAAGGAAAACAATTAAACAACAAACGGGGTGAGTCGAAACTCAATAAGTTACTAAATGCAACTATATGACATGGCATGATGCTCAACGATAACTTTAGCAATTCAGCTTATTTATATATCACAACCAACAGATAACATCACATTGATATACACATGTAACATGTCTCAATGGCACCTTGATATTCACATAAGTGCTTGTAACAAACCACATTATAAAGGATATAATATTTCTTTGTCCATTCTTTGCGTTGCTCCTGCAATACACAAAATAACCAAACGTGTCCTCGATACCCATGTGTGTGGTATCGACGTCCCCGATAAACCTATCGAGTTCAAACTTAGCAAACCAAAGCCATGCGTATTGCTATAACAATGGGGCTACTTCTCGACTGCGGCCAACAGAAGAGGGGTGTGTGAAACTTCGGTACGGCGACTTATGGCGATCACAAACGTTAATTTGTGAAGACCATAGGTCGTCCTACCTTACTCAACCAACGACGCCAGCTGGACTTACACAATGCACAAATAGATGTTCTTATTCATCTAATGCAAATAACCGTCAAGTTCAAAAGTAGTGAACTTGACAAATGACAAGTATATTATTCTGTTTCATCACTCATCATCATTTAACAAATATGTAAACATTCGATTCAACACATTAGAGCTATACACAAGTCTCTAATTTAACAGTATCAAAGTACGGAGGACTAGAATCTCGATCATTCGGGCTCTAAACCTCGTAGTAATCTAATGTGTTGTTCGGGGAGTCATAATCTTCCCTAAAATCTACTTCTCGGAGTCATTACTAGAGTTCACTAAATTAGGGTTTCAATGCTAAGTGCAAGGCCACCCATTTCCAAGTCTCAAGTTCTCTATTTGTTCAAATCCTAACATTTACATGTCAACCTTTGCCCATTAACATCATTCAACACATACTCATAGTACAAGTATAATGTACTCATCTCAACCTAGAGATTTATACATAAAAACAACCTTTAAAGCAAGTCATACCACAATATTGATGATCTAACACACTTTGAAGCTTAAGCATACAAAGGGGGTTTAGTAACTTACCTTGTGACGAAAATCAACCCAACAAAAGTAAGATCAAAGCCACCCAAGTTGTTCCCTAGCTCAACCCCAACACAATGACGGTCTCGGATCGTCGATCGGACGGTTGGATCTCCGAACACACTCACACACACTAATCTCACTTTTCTCCCACACACACACTCTCAAGCTTCTATGGTAGAAATGGAGGGAAGAGTGGAGAGAAATGAAGTCTCTCCACCCATTTAAGTGACTAAGTTTCAGACTTGGAAAGGGCAATGACGTGGCTCAAGAGCCACACAAGTGGTGTGTTTTAAGGGTACAAAAGTAATTCCAAAATCGATTTTTGAACCAGCCGACTTGCGGCGCGTCAAAAACACGCACCGTGCCACTCTGCGGCCGTGCCAAGATTGGCCGCACGCCCGTGCCAAAGGTTCTGGAAAAGGTGACTCTTTGCACGGCCGTGCAAATAAAGGCACACGGCCGTGCCAAACGTTCGGAAAGGTATGACAATGTTGCACGGCCGTAAGGAAGGCACACGGCCGTGCAAAACACTCTGGTCAACATACTTCTATTTTTAATCTATCTCATTGGTTGGAACACTTGGGCACTCCTAGGTGTGATCGTACAACACTTGTAATACATCAAATGATCATCATAGACCATAACAAGCAATCTATCAACACACAATAATCATAACAATTCTCATAACCATGAAATTAACATGTAAAGCAAAGCATAATTCCATTAGCATATTAATGAAACAAGTTTAACACATAAGCTAAGTAAATCATGCGTAAGAGGATTCGGGGTGTTACAGCCTCCCCTCCTTAAAAGAATTTAGTCCCTAAATTCCTTACCAAGTTCCTCAAAAAGATGGGGGTATTTCTCACGCATATCGGCCTCGGTCTCCCAAGTAGCTTCCTCGATGTCGTGATTCCTCCAAAGCACCTTGACTAGTGGGATCCGTTTAGTTCGCAAGGTTTGTTCCTTAGTGTCAAGAATCTTCACCGGTTGTTCGACATATGATAGGTCGGGCTCGAAGGTAATTTCCTCATACTCTAACACATGCGAGTCGTCCTTCATGTACTTCCGAAGCATCGACACATGAAACACGTTATGGATTTCCGACAACGAAGGCGGTAACGCAATTCTATATGCCAAAGTCCCCACTTTATCGAGGATCTCAAACGGACCAATGTATCTCGGTGATAACTTCCCTTTCTTGCCGAACCTCTTAGTACCTCTACGTGGCGATACCTTGAGGAACACATAGTCTCCTACAAACTCGAGATCTCGTCTCCGATTATCGGATAGCTTTTCCGACTACGTGCGTAAGTAGTCTATCCCGAATAATCTTCACACTCTCAACATCGTTGCACCAACTCCGAACCCCAAATTTTCGCTTCGCCAACCTCATCCCAACAAATCGGCGACCTACACTTCCGACCATACAAAGCCTCGTGCGGCGCCATCCCAATACTCGCTTGAAACTATTTGTTATAGGAAAACTCCGCTAAGGGTAAATGACTATCCCAACTTCCCTTAAAGTCTACCGTGCACGCACGCAACATATCCTCAAGTACTTGAATTAACCTCTCCGATTGTCCATCCGCGAGGGTGAAAGGCCGTACTAAAGTTCAATTTCGTCCCCATAGCCTCCTGTAACGCCTGCCAAAACCTCGATGTAAACCTCGGATCTCGGTCCGACACAATACTCACTGGAACTCCGTGCAACCTCACTATCTCTTGAATATACAACGCCGCCAACTGACTCAAAGAATAAGTTATCGCAATAGGAATAAAGTGTGCCGATTTTGTCAACCTATCCACAATAACCCAAACGGCATCAAATCCTCGACGAGTACGGGGTAACCCTGTTACAAAATCCATCGTGACATGCTCCCACTTCCACTCGGGGATCTCAAGTGGTTGCAACAAACCCGCCGGCCTCTGGTGCTCGGCTTTTACCTGTTGACAAGTCAAACATCTCGCAACATACTCCGCAATCTCTCGTTTCATCCCACTCCACCAAAACTGTTTCTTCAAATCCCTATACATTTTGGTACTCCCCGGATGTATAGTATACTTTGCCTTGTGAGCCTCATCAAGAACTTGTCGTTTAACCACTTCATTTGAAGGAACGCAAACTCTTCCCCGAAATGTAAGAATTCCCTCGCTGTTCATCGCAAAGTCGGGTGTCTTTCCCTCGCCCAACTCACCAATTATCTTAACAATTTCTGGGTCATCGACTTGAGCCTCTTTAATCTGTTGAAACAAAACTGGTGTAGCTCGGATATTCGCAAAGATTACTCCCCGTTCTGTCTCGGAAGGATTCCAATCTCGCAAATCCTCCAACATCTTCCATTCTCGAACCATTAAGCAAGAGACATACGTCTTTCTACTCAATGCATCCGCCACAACATTCGCCTTCCCGGGATGATAAAGGATCGTACAATCATGGTCCTTCAATTTCTCCATCCATCTACGTTGTCTCATGTTCAACTCCTTTTAGAAAAGGTATCTCGGACTCTTGTGATCCGTGAAGACCTCAAACTTTGCTCCGTATAGGTAATGTTTCCACTTATGCAACGCAAACATAATCGCAGACCAACTCCAAATCGTGAGTAGGGTAATTGTTCGAAGCTCAATTTCTTCAAGCATACGCAATAACCTTTCCATTCTGCATAAGCACACAACCCAAGCCTTCCTTCGAGGCATCACTATACACCACGAAGTTGTCGCCTCCACTAGGCAACGTCAAAATAGGAGATGTCGTCAAGCGTCTTTTCAACTCTTGAAAACTAGCCTCACATTTCTCATTCCACGCAAACGGTGTCGTTTTCTTTGTCAAATTCGTCAGAGGTGTAGCAATCTTGGAAAATCCCTCAATGAATCTCCGATAGTACCCCGCCAAACCCAAGAAACTACGAACCTCGGTAACTGTACTCGGTGTTTTCCACTTTGTTCTTGCTCTACCTTGGATGGATCAACCGCTATCCCATCCCTCGAAATCACGTGACCCAAGAATGATACCTTCTCTAACCGAAGGCACACTTGCTAAACTTAGCATACAACCGTTTCTCCCGAAGAACCGATAATACTACCCTCAAGTCTGCTCATGTTCTTCCCGTGACTTAGAGTAAACAAGTATGTCATCAATAAAGACCACTACTGAAACAATCTAGATATTGATGAAACACACGATTCATCAAATCCATAAATACGCCGGTGCGTTTGTCAACCCAAACGGCATAACCACAAACTCATAATGACCATATCTTGTGCGAAAGCGCTTTGGGAATGTCTTCCGCTCGAACCTTCAACCGATGATACCCACTCCTCAAGTCCAACTTGGAATATACAACCGACCCTTGCAATTGGTCGAATAGATCATCGATGTGTGGTAAAGGGTACTTGTTCTTGATTGTCACTGATTCAACTGCCGTGTCGATGCACAACCTCAAAGTACCATCCTTCTTCCTCACAAACAAAGGTGCACCCCAAGGTGACACGCTTGGTCTAATGAATTCCCTATCAAGAAGTTCCCGGCTGCTCTTTCAATTCTTTCAACTCCGGGTGCCATTCTATAAGGGGCCTTAGAAATAGGAGTAGTCCCCGGTAATAGCTCAATACAAAACTCTACTTCCCTATCGGGAGGCATATCATAATCGGTCGAAAACACATCGGGGAATTTACAAACTACCGGAACTTCTTCTAACTTTGGCGTGGAAATGCTCTTGTCAACTACACACGCCAAATAACCCGCACACCCACGTGACAACAACTTTCTAGCCCTCAAAGCAGAAATAACGTGTATACTACTCTTAACAAAGATCACCCACAAATACAAACTCGGGAACACCCAAGCATAGCAAAAGTAACCTTCTTACTATGGCAATCTACTAAAGCATGATAAACACACAACCATCCATGCCAAGTATCACATCAAAATCACGTATGGGCAGACAACCAAGTCGGCATGCAAAGTGTGATCACCTATCGGTATGTCACAAGCTCGGTATACCTCCGAAGCCAACATATGCTCCCAACGGGGTAGACACCTCAAGCACGAAAGGTAAAGATTGGGGCAACACACACAAATTTTTCACAAAATGAGATGCAACATACGAATGTGATGAACCAGGATCTATAAGAACTCGTGCTCTACTACCGAAAAAAGACTACCTCCTATCACGGACGTAGACTCCGCACTCCTGTTGATCGAGCGCAAAAACACGACCACGAACCTTGGGCCTACCGTCGCTGTCTCTCTTCGTACATTGACGGTGACTCGCACTCCCGACCGACTACCCTTTGGTTTGGGGCAATCCCTTTTCAAGTGACCTGCGCACACAGTTAAAGCATTGCCGGGTTTATACCCCAACTTACTCAAGCAATTGTTCTCCGTATGACCCGGCCTTGAACAATAATTACATATCACCGAGCACCTCGTTGCCCCGGGAAGAAGAAGAAGCTGTTCCCGTCCACCCGATGATTGTCTTGATTGCACATCGGAAGGTGCCCTCGATTTCCCTGCGGTTGTTGTTGTTGTTGTTGTAGTTACCCGATTGCCCGAACCTTGTCCTCGCCCGTGGGGCTGCGAAGCTGTTGAGAACTCGCATTCATTCTTCCCTTATGCTCCTCGATGTCACTTTCAATCCCATATGCTCGGTCCACCGCACTACGGTAATCCAGTGGCGAGATGTTTCCTGTACTCGGTCTTCAGCCCCTTAATAAACTTCTGTGTCTTCCTAGCCTCGTTCGGAACCAAGTGGGTACAATAACGTGCCAACTCAGTGAACTTGGCCGAATACTGAGCCACAGACATGCTACCCTGCTCAAGATCATAAAATTCCCTCTCTCTCTTCTCCCGAACTACCGCTGGAACGTACTGGGCCTTGAACTCCCTCAGGAAATTAGGCCAAGTATGAGGTACTCTCTGCAAATCCCAGCTCTCCTGTAGCACTTGCCACCAGTGCTCTGCTGCTCCCTCTAGCTTGAACACTGCTAGAGTGACCTTCTCATCGTCAGTGCAACCCAGAGCTGCAAATATTTTCACTATGTGCTCGATCCACAACTCAGCTTTTGTGGCATCGGGCTCTCCCAGAAAAGTTCGGGGTTTCATCTTCAAGAATCTCTCAAGTGTAGTTGTGTTGTTCCTCGGTCTTGCTTCCGGTTCCAATACTATTACTTCCGGTTGTGGTGCCCCCACCTCCGGTTGTGGTGCCTCTACCTCAGGTTGCGGCCTTGCCCCCGCATTCATCCGCTGAGTCATCTCATTCATCAACTCGAGCATCCTACGGTACATGTTTGCCATATCCTCATTTTGGTTGTCCTGGTTCGTTGCAGGGGATCGTCACGAGGACGGTTGACATTCCCCGCTCTCTCATCACCTCTCGGCATTCGCACCAGTCCTACTGGTACTCGCTCCGTTCCTAGTTTCCACCATTATGACCTACACACATCACTCGACGTTAGGATTCTCAACAAAACCATACCCACCTAGGCCAAGGAACCTATCCTGGCGACAAAGAAAACAGCTCGATACCAAGCTGGCCCGACCCGGATTCCAATGCGAAATCCCGAGATCGACGCGTCAAAACAACAAGACAATAACGATAAAATAATAAAAGCACGTGGCGCAACAATTCGTACGCACCATAAAACCTTGTTTAACAAAAACTTTAACAATATAAAGTCAATCATCGGCGACGTAACAGCCGGAACCCAACTAATAAAACACGGTATGAGTTTTAAGAAACATCCTTAATAATATTAACTACCTCGCCACAACATGCCGAAACCAACATACAAAACCACAAGCTACGACATGCTTGGGAAAAATAACTGAATTAAACATTTATAAAGTATACGAGCTCGACATACACGTGTCGGCTACCAAAAGAATAAGAGGTACAAACGAGCATACATACTACCCCAAGCAAAGTCTACATGACTTTGCCTTACCAGTCGTCCTCACCCAAAAGAATTGTCTAACTATCAACAAAAGAGTCCCATGACCAACAAAGCAAAAGACCACTGCGAGCTAAGTAGCGGAACTAATCGACCTCACCGCGAACTTCCCGCTGGTTCGGATCTAAGGAAAACAATTAAACAACAAACGGGGTGAGTCGAAACTCAATAAGTTACTAAATGCAACTATATGACATGGCATGATGCTCAACGATAACTTTAGCAATTCAGCTTATTTATATATCACAACCAACGATAACATCACATTGATATACACATGTAACATGTCTCAATGGCACCTTGATATTCACATAAGTGCTTGTAACAAACCACATTATAAAGGATATAATATTTCTTTGTCCATTCTTTGCGTTGCTCTGCAATACACAAAATAACCAAACGTGTCCTCGATACCCGTGTGTGGTATCGACGTCCCCGATAAACCTATCGAGTTCAAACTTAGCAAACCAAAGCCATGCGTATTGCTACAACAATGGGGCTACTTCATTGCGGCCAACGAAGAGGGTGTGTGAAACTTCGGTGCGGCGACTTATGGCGATCACAAACGTTAATTTGTGAAGACCATAGGTCGTCCTACCTTACTCAACCAACGACGCCAGCTGGACTTACACAATGCACAAATAGATGTTCTTATTCATCTAATGCAAATAACCGTCAAGTTCAAAAGTAGTGAACTTGACAAATGACAAGTATATTATTCTGTTTCATCACTCATCATCATTTAACAAATATGTAAACATTCGATTCAACACATTAGAGCTATACACAAGTCTCTAATTTAACAGTATCAAAGTACGGAGGACTAGAATCTCGATCATTCGGGCTCTAAACCTCGTAGTAATCTAATGTGTTGTTCGGGGAGTCATAATCTTCCCTAAAATCTACTTCTCGGAGTCATTACTAGAGTTCACTAAATTAGGGTTTCAATGCTAAGTGCAAGGCCACCCATTTCCAAGTCTCAAGTTCTCTATTTGTTCAAATCCTAACATTTACATGTCAACCTTTGCCCATTAACATCATTCAACACATACTCATAGTACAAGTATAATGTACTCATCTCAACCTAGAGATTTATACATAAAAACAACCTTTAAAGCAAGTCATACCACAATATTGATGATCTAACACACTTTGAAGCTTAAGCATACAAAGGGGGTTTAGTAACTTACCTTGTGACGAAAATCAACCCAACAAAAGTAAGATCAAAGCCACCCAAGTTGTTCCCTAGCTCAACCCCAACACAATGACGGTCTCGGATCGTCGATCGGACGGTTGGATCTCCGGGAACACACTCAC
This sequence comes from Platycodon grandiflorus, assembly GCA_016624345.1. NCBI lineage: Eukaryota > Viridiplantae > Streptophyta > Magnoliopsida > Asterales > Campanulaceae > Platycodon > Platycodon grandiflorus. Next base: position 27,935,250 of record CM028365.1, on the reverse strand, counting down.
ACACACTAATCTCACTTTTTCTCCCACACACACACTCTCTCAAGCTTCTATGGTAGAAATGGAGGGAAGAGTGGAGAGAAATGAAGTCTCTCCACCCATTTAAGTGACTAAGTTTCAGACTTGGAAAGGGCAATGACGTGGCTCAAGGAGAGCCACACAAGTGGTGTGTTTTAAGGGTACAAAAGTAATTCCAAAATCCTGATTTTTGAACCAGCCCGACTTGCACGGCCGCGTCAAGAAACACGCACGGCCGTGCCACTCTCGCACGGCCGTGCCAAGATTGGCTGCACGCCCGTGCAAAGGTTCTGGAAAAGGTGACTCTTGCACGGCCGTGCAAATAAAGGCACACGGCCGTGCCAAACGTTCGGAAAGGTATGACAATGTTGCACGGCCGTGCGGGAAGGCACACGGCCGCAAAACACTCGTCAACATACTTCTATTTTTAATCTATCTCATTGGTTGGAACACTTGGGCACTCCTAGGTGTGATCGTACAACACTTGTAATACATCAAATGATCATCATAGACCATAACAAGCAATCTATCAACACACAATAATCATAACAATTCTCATAACCATGAAATTAACATGTAAAGCAAAGCATAATTCCATTAGCATATTAATGAAACAAGTTTAACACATAAGCTAAGTAAATCATGCGTAAGAGGATTCGGGGTGTTACACCTTCCTTTGCGTGAGTCAGTTGGGCAACCCTCTCTCTCTCTCATATATGTACTCCCTCTTAGACAAGAGAAAAGAGATTACACTCTTGATGTCTCTTGATCTCTCCCTTCAGCCTGAGAAACCAAGACTTCTCCCTGGGCAAAATTTGAAGGACGTACATACACATACACATACACATAACAAACACATACACAAACACACTGTGTTCCTTGAACACACCCAAACACAAAAAACGTAAGTCTTCCATTCCTCGTATCGGTAGCAGTTGAAGCACAACGATCAAGCTACGGACTAGCTTGATCAAACCGAAACAACGGCCTAGAATGTGGCCCAAACGAATCTGTAAAACGACAGAAGGTGAGACTCTTCGGATCGTTATTTTTCTTCATTTTGATATGTAAATAACTTGAATAATTTATAAATGTGTATATAAATTAGTTTCGATGTATTTGATATGTAAATATACACGTTGTATCCGTTAAATTTGTGTTCCGAAGCTTCGGTCTTCATTTTTCACATTTAACAGTGCAAAATTCTATTTTTTTGGTTATTTGTTTAGCTTCAATTCTTTGTTAAACTTGTGTATTATTGTTTATAAAACTTTAAAAATGTTAATATGTGATTTTATGCAAGAAAAACAAGCTTAAAGGCTTAAAGCCTTGGAATTTCGATCCAAAAACTAGATTTTTAACCACCGTCTTAAAAAAAAAAAAAAAAAAAAGTTTGGCGCCGCGCACCAAACAAGGCAACCCCCTTTGGTGCGCTACGCACAGAAGATGTTTTCTTATATTTGGGCTTTTCTGTCGTTGGGCTTTCCACTGTGCTTGACCCATTTGATTTTATTTTATTTAAATTGATAAATATAAATATGTGATATATATAAAATAAATAGTTTTGTATAAATGTAATTTTATGTTATTTCTGTTAAATAAATATACATTATATTTCATTTATTATAAATGAAACAAGTATGTACACATTTTATAACGTAAACGGAGATATAAATCTCTATGATTCGTTTTCCTTTTAAATCACGTAGCATAAAAATACAAACTCATAACATTTAAATATGAGCATGCAATCATAGAGACCGAAAGGGCAAATTGGATGTCTAACACCTTCCCGATTCTTAACTTAGTCCCCGGAACCTACAATCTCAGTTTTTCTCTCGTTTTCTGTATAAATGATGGTGAACTTTGTTCTTTTATATAAATGTGTCATTCACATTTATAACATATTATTATTTGGGAGTCCATAAATGAGGCCCAGGATCGGATCGCGGTACTCACACTACCCTTGTTATTTTTCAAATCTTCCAAACTAAATTCAAGAAGACATTCAGTTAAGTATGAGCTGATTTTGGGTTACAGTTTTAAATTTCTTAATTTGATTGAACTTAATAGCGTTGCTTAAAAAGGGTAAATTCTATCCTTCACACCTTAAAAACAGTTGGTTGGGTTGGAAAGTTTTTGTTATGGGTTTAAATTTTTTAACATAATTCTATTTAATTTGCGTAAAAGCTAAAGGTACAATCTCAAATTTGACGGTTTCACATGTATAACTTGTGTCGACGCACGTCTGCACACAGTGAAGGTAGTTGCCGGGTTGGTAACTTTAGGACCTTCACTTGCCGGGTTGGTAACTTTAGGACATACCGCCAAAATTACATTTATCATGTATACTAAATAATGCACCCAAATATGTTAAACAATGCACCCAAATTGTTAAATTACTATACTACTCTTGAACTAAAAAAATTAAAAACAAAATTGCTATACTAAACCCCTTAAGTAAACAAATCTGCCGGCTCTCTCTCACCTACTCTCTCATTCTCTCATTATCTCAACACTCCACTCTCTCTCATTATCTCTTACAATTCTTACAAATCTTTCACATTTCTTCACCATTTTACACAAAGAAAAAAAGTATGTTTCTTTATAATTTTTGTAATTTTCTATTAATTGTTAATTGTTTTAACTAATTAAATTAGAAAAACTGAAAAAAATTTTGAAATACGAAGAGAGCCGGGCCAGCTATATTTAAACATAACCGGGCCAGCCTCCTTTTTTTTTTTTAATAGAAATGATATTCCTTTGGTCCACTTTTTATAGTATACTACATTATTAATTATTAACTTTTTAAAATGCTATATTTTTATTAGATTAAACTTTATAAAACATAAATAAAAACCCCTAAACCCAAAACTCTAAATCCTAACCCAAAAACTTCAAAACCCTAAACACTAAATCCCTAAATCGAAAACCCCTAAAATGTAACCCCTAAATTTTTGTTAGATTAAACTTTTTAAATTTTATGTTTTTGTTAGATTAAATTTTTGTTGGCTTAATTATCAATTTGGTCATTGTATTTTTTAACTTTTTTCGAAGTTCTCACTCTACTTACTTTTTTCCAATTAATCACCGTATTTAGATTTTGAGTCACGTTCATCACTCCGCTCAATTTTGTAGATGAAACTCTCAAATTTTTTCTAAAAATTCAAAAATACTCTTATTCAATTTCGTGACCTTCAAATGGTGATTTTTGAAGGAGCAGACTTGATCATTAGTCATAAAAATTAACTGGAGCTTGCGGTCATAAAAATTAAAATGTGCTAACCTCGGATCAATTTTCAGCCCGAACCTAGAAAGTGTCGGGATATCTTCCCCTCCAATTTTCCCACCGCCGTAGCCATTTACATTTCAAGTTTTGGAATACATCTCCAGTTACTACAACATCTATGGCGGATAAGGTTCAAGAGGTACTACATTTCCGCCCCCCTCCCCTCTCTCTCTGTAATTTGTTAAATGCATACAATGAAACTTGATTTGGTTGTTGCAGATTATAGAGAAGCAAGTCCTGACAGTAGCCAAAGCCGTAGAAGACAAGATCGATGACGAGATCTTCGCCTTGGATCGGCTTGACCTCGATGACATTGAGGTCCTCCGTGAACGTAGATTGCAACAGATGAAGAAGATGGCCGAGAAGCGTAGCCGTTGGCTTGCCCTCGGCCATTTTTATCGCGAAAATTGGCCTTGCAAGGTCTCTCTCTCTATCTCTTACACTGTAACCTAGGTTTTAGAATTGAGATAATTTTGGGAGCGAAGAATTGGAGCGACGGAAATGAAATTGTAGATATTAGAATTCAAAATTTTGATTGTTTTCTAGTCAAGTGTCCTACTTTTCAATCCATTTCCCCCTTTGGAATTAATTAACTGATTAATTTATTGGATTAATTCATTAGTTCCCATCTGGGTAGTTATCTTCAGTCTGTGTGTGTGTGAGAGAGAGAGTATTGTATTGTTGAACTGCAAAACATTCATCTACAAATCTGCAACCTGGGGATTTGACCAAAATTTATGACTACCCAGGTGACACTTTATAGCGATTTCCCTTTGAATTGTTCTATATGATGGAATAAGTGTTCTGATTTTTTTTTTGAAGTTACATCAGTTTTGACTATACTGTGTTGTCTTCATTTGAGTATGCTTTGAAATTGGAAAATTTATAGAACGTTAGTATCTTGGTTGATGAAAGTGGGTTTGATCATGTGAGATGTAATCCCCAAGGTCAGTTTTTTTGACTTGAAAAAGTCTTGAATTTGGGTAGATGCATGCTATGTGGGTTTGGATACTGTGGCATGGATTCTACCCCGTGCACGTCATGGGCATAGCTAAAGGGGCAGTAATGTTTTTTCATGTGATTTCGTCATGGAATTAACGGCAGTTAGCTTGGGTAACCTTTTTGACTCAAAATGCAATTACAGTGATTAATTAGGAGAAAAAGTAAGTAGAGTGAGCTTACTGAAAAAAAATTGAAAAGTACGGTGACCAAATTGATAATTAAACGATTTTTGTTTTACGTAAATTTTATACTTCTGCTAATTGTTATTGTCATTTATTTATTTATATTAATTGTAAACTTGTTATTGTTAATTTTAGATGTCAAGACCCCTAAAATGTAACCCCTAAATTTTTGTTAGATTAAACTTTTTAAATTTTATATTTTTATTAGATTAAATTTTTGTTTTATGTAAATTTTATACTTCTGCTAATTGGTATTGTCATTTATTTATTTATATTAATTGTAAACTTGTTATTATTAATTTTAGATGTCAGGACCCCTAAAATGTAACCCCCTAAATTTTTGTTAGATTAAACTTTTTAAATTTTATGTTTTTGTTAGATTAAATTTTTGTTTTACGTAAATTTTATACTTCTGCTAATTGTTATTGTCATTTATTTATTTATATTAATTGTAAACTTGTTATTGTTAATTTTAGATGTCAGGAGTTGGTGGTAGTGGCGGTGGTGACCAATCGGCGAAATCTTATAGCGGGAGGCCGAAGGATCGAATAGTAGTTGCATCCGCCCGAGCAAAAGAAGAAGCGGGATAGTCGGCTACTTTGTCGCTGTCGGCCAGACTCTACCGATAGTTCATCCAGCCAGTGTTACTCGTGAGCGGATTCCACCAGCTTTTTCGACTGGTCAGGGATCTTTTCATATCAGTGGTTCTTCGCCAATGGCCGAGTGATTTGGCGAACGAGAATTAGAGGAAATTGGGAGACATATGTTTCGGTCGGTCCTTCGCTAGTAGTCGGATGACAGTTCGACTATGAGGCCCGAAAGGGGAAAGGGTGCGATGAGTCTTTGTGGATTTTCAGCGCTTGCATCGCAACTATCGATCCAGATGGGTAGGAGTGGCGATGGCGATGGCGATGGCGATGACGATGATGATGATGACGACGACGACGAAGAGGATGTTGCTATTGGTCGAGGAGGTCGGGGTCGTGGTCGTGGTCGTGGACGGGGACGAGGAGTTGATACTGATGATGATGAGTGGATGTTATTTGATGCACATCCAGGGGGGCCCGCCACGCCGACTTTGCTTACTGGTTTTCTTGGCCATATTGCGCATGCAATATGGAATGGCGAGGTAAAATAAATTATTTTCATGTATAATTTTGATTATTTTTATTAATATACTAGTATAACACCCGTGCGATGCACGGGGATTTTATAGATATAAATAAAATATTTAAAAAGTTTAATGTTAACAAAATAAATAAATAATTATACTATAAATATTATAAGTTAATGTAAACAAATAATTAAAATGTGAAAGTTAAAATAAAATTAATAAAAGAGAATCACATAAATAAAATAATTTATAATTATAAAATTAGAAATAATTCTGAAGATATCCAGTTCTCAATGAGTATTACGAAACTTAGAGATACAATAATTAAGCTCTAATACCAATTAAAACAACTAATGCTTTGATACCAATAAAATAGTCAATTTGCAGGCTTAGATATAAAATAGTTAAGCTTTGATACCAATTAAGGGATGATTCCACCTCTGCAATGCATGAAATCTATATTAATATAAAAATTTGATATTTTAGTCAGTGCAATGTATAAAATTTTAATATTTTAGTGAGTGCAATGTATAAAAATTAAAAAATAATCAAAAGTAAATATAAAAGATTACTCTAGACTTTGGTTGATAGACATTGCATAAGACACAATTGTAAAAATAAAAATAAAAATATTCCACATACACCTTACATTAACATTATAAATAATTTACTTTTTGGAAAAAATTACAATTTTTTTTCCATTTTCGATATACTTTCCTAGGGTTTTACTTATACTTGCTTCAAATTTGATGAAAAGAACCAAAAATATTTTCATCTATTTTTTCGATTGATCGATTTTTTTACCAATCGAATGGTTTCACTTAAAGCTTATGTGTATTTTTCATATTTTTTGTTATATTGAATCTATAGAAATGAACTTCAATATTTTAGGTACTCTCGTCCGAAAAATGTTCCTAGTTGATAAAACACGAATTAAGAAACATAATTAATGATATGTTGTAAAATTTGTTCGACAATAATACCCATGAACATTAATTGAGTTTAACATTTCTAAACAATTAGGTTTCTCTAGGATATCTTTGTATTAAATGAAGCTTTAAGGGTATATAAAATTACCTATATTTTTTGATTATTTACCGATCGCTTGACATTTGTTTTCTTATACCCCTTCTTCAAATTTTTAGAAAGGAACCAAAAATAAAATTTTAAACCCGTATTTCTTTCTTAAAATTTGCTTGACTTCCTCAAGTCCAAAATTTATCAACTTTGACCTTAACATATTCATAATCGATCTGATTTTTTAATTTTGACGTAAAATAAATGTGTTTATTTATTTATTTTATTTTTGTATCTTAAAATATATAATTTGAATATATTTTTTATTTTGACGTAAAATAAATGTGTTTATTTATTTATTTTATTTTATTGTATCTTAAAATATATGATTTGAATATTTTATCGATATAATGCCTTTTGCATACTAATTATGTGAATATTTTTGTTATAATAACTCGGATCAAATGAAATAGACAAAATTTGTAGGACTATATAATTTTCGTTAAAAGTTTCTTACGATGAATTCTTTTGTTAATATTAATTTGCTGAACCTATAAACTCAAAAGCTTAAAGGTTTCATAAGAAATCATTTGCAAAAGAACATTCATTGAATTGGGAATTGAAATCATCATTATGTTGTTGTTGTAGACTAACTTTTGATGTTTTAATGTTGACTACCTTAAAAATTAGAAATTTATATTTTCAATGCAAGCACAAGTTTTCATCAAAACAAAATGGGTTCTAATTTTGGCAAGTAAATTTTGGCGAAAATTTTCCTTTTATAGACTCAATTGTTATTATATATATATAGATTGTATTTACTAATTGGTATATGAAAGGACTAATCATAGTTTATTATGATAAGTCCTACTATAATTGTTTTATTATGGGAATATTTGTTATTTCTCTCAATAAGCTAAAGCGGGTAGTCATACTATAATTGTTTTATTAAGTATGATTAATAATCACAGTTATTATCTTATAGTGATAGAAAATATCAACATAATATAAATGGTTGAGTTGGTTTAAGGTGAGTTTTCGTATTTAAAAGAGTGTGTGTTCAAATCCCATTGGCAACACTTTGTTTTGTTTTCTAGCTTTTTCATTGCTTTGTCAATAGCGAAAGCTCTTCAACTAATATTATTAAAGAATATTATATACCACAATATTATACCTATAGTAATTAGATAAAACTATTAGCTAATTCCATCCTCCTAGAATTTCAAAAGTCAAAGCATTGAGAATGAAGATTTAACAAAAAGAGGTGAGGTGTCACAATCTAAGGCATCCTCACCAACTTTAAATATATATATATATATATATATATATATAGATTTTTTAAGAGATTGGTAATGATAATTATTAAATGGGTGATATTTTTTTTAACAGGAAAGGCAAGTGTTAATTTGTCATAATGCTGTCGATCGCCTTACTAAATGGGTGATATTGTGCCGTCAGACGAACGACTTTATTAACGGGACTGGGTTAGAACATTTGAGGCAGTGCATGTTTCAGCACCTAAACATGCCTTTGATTTCTGCGTTTGTCGAGCGATGGCACCCGGAAACGAATAGTTTCCATATGCCCTTTGGTGAGATGTCTATCACTCTACACGATGTTCATTACATTCTACGGATTCCAGTTACAGGGAATATTGTCATCCCGAACACATCAATATCAGGAATCAAGGGTCAGCTGTCGGCCCTATTAGGAATGACTATGTCTGAGATCAAGCAGCAGCTAAAGTCGAGCAGCATTAAATTCAACCTGTTAATGGAACGTTTAAGCCCAGAAGCAGTTAGTCCAAGAAATAGGGCGATGGGTTATATTATGTGGTTGCTGGGTGCAACATTATTTTTGGACAAGACCCAGAACCGATTAAATGTTCACTATTTGCCATTATTGACGAGCTTAGCAGACGTTTCAGGTTATGCGTGGGGTGCAGCTGCCTTAGCATATTTATACCGCCAGCTGGGTATTGCTTCTAGGTCGAATACCGCCCAAATCGCGGGGTGTTTGACTTTGCTGCAGGTGTGTATAATTAATTATTGAAATTTAATTATGTAATTTTTTTTAACACAATTAATTGTCATTTTTTTCAGACTTGGATCTACGAGTATTTTCCTACATTTAGACCGAGCAGAAGGCAAGGATGGACTCCGAACTTGCCGTGTTCATTGAGATGGGCCCCCACCGCGACACCTAAGACGTCACGGCTAGCTAGAGTATAGACGTGCACTAGATCGCTTATCTGCTGATATGGTACGTATTTTATTTATTTTTATGTCATTAAATAGAATAATATTTTATTTTTATATCGTCATTTTTTTATTAATGATGTTTAATTATTTTATAATACAGGTGGCGTGGACCCCATTTGAAAAAAATCCGACCGCAGAAGTCCCAATTACTCTTTTCTCGGGCATAATTCATTCCAATGATATTACCGAGCCGTACATGCCTGATCGATGCCTACGACAGTTTGGGTATACACAAGTCATACCGTCTCAGGTATACATCCCAAGTGTGGTGTATAGAGGTCGAAAGACTCATAGGTACAAATGCAGGCACGATCTTATGAAGAGGGCATGGCAAGAATGGCGACTTGTTCTGTTCAATTTGAGCGCTATTGGGTCCTCTGTAGCGAGTCACCCGACTGAGACGGTAGACGGTTACTTGGCTTGGTTTATGGAGCATTCTCATCCTCGAGTCTCGCCGTTGGGTAAGAGTGCCAATGCTGTTGGGGAAGTTGATCCCCAAGAGATACCCGAAGCATCTACGGTGAGTAATTATATTAATTTTTATATCGTCATTTTTTATCAATCATTTTACTATATTTGATTTTGACATAACTATTAACACTTGCAGCGGCTGCGCTGGGTAGCTAATCAATTGGAGCTTCTTCATCCCGAAAGGCGGGAGGAAATAGACGAAGTTGTATTTTGGGAGACACTTGATGACTTGTGTATTAAAGTGAGAGAATGGATGTAGATGAACATGTTGTCGACTTTAACTTTAGCCAGGACGAATATATGTATTATTTACTTATTTTGGGTCGATATTTTGGTTTCAATCTTTATGTATGATAAACTTTTTCCTGACTTTACATTCTATAAGTGTTGGACATTTCAAATTGATAGAAAAGTACCTAATTAATCACTCTAACATTACACAAGATAGAAAAGTTCATAATTAATCATTGTAAAATTACACAAGGATAAATGCTAACATGATAAACATTTTGATTATGTTTTCTTTTTAAACCAATGCTGTTCAAATTGCTACAGTCGTTGCCTCCAAAAAGAAAATTCTCCCAGTGTGCAATGTTGGGATCACAAATGTTTTTCCAACCGGGTATAATCTTTGGCATGGGGGAGAACTCAGGCATATATAATGCAATGAAGTGGTTTCCATTAACCAAACTGAAGTCTATCTGTTCAGATGGCGGTGCACCTTCTTCGATGTGAGACTTTAGTGGTAAGTATGTCGTACTTTGCTAAGTGACCAACATGTGACGATCTTTTGGTACTTGGTCGCAATCACAAGTCCCAAGTCCATGAGTTCCAAATAATGGTCTTCGGGTGCCGGAGAGTGATACCATTCAAGTCTATATTTTCCTGAATTTACTACATGATCTTGCAAAGCTAGTACATAAAAATCCCAATTTTCCCTGAGCTCATGGAGCAAATCGAGTCTCACATCAAGCCAACGCTCCTCATTACCATACTGAAATAGGGCAATTACTCTGAACCCACAATTTCCATCTCCCTTCACATTTACATAATCATCAATGAAGTCATGAACGAAGGATGGTATTTGATCGCAAATGGAAATGAATTACCCGTACTATGCATCGATGGAGAACGACCTCGACCTCGACCGAGATGGACATTGGGTCACTCTTTGGCCCGGTGGAGTAGGTCCTATCTACGTGCTCCCACGACAACTCCCTTTTAGTTGAGTTTTCCTCGGACGTCCTTTGTGAGGCTCGTGTTTAGGTGTACCTCTTGTCGCCGCATGAGAATAAAAGTATGCGTAAAATTGGCTGGCATAATGCTGCTTTCTGTGCACATTTTTTATATCATACATAAGGTTGTTGAGCAATTCATCTGCCACAGAGTAGCTCCCATCCGGTTCATCAAATATTTCTCCCTCTATATGTATAGTCCTCCAAAACATGTGGATACCGTGGGGATCAATCGGTAGATTAGCGGCCTCCAACAAATTCATTTCATGTGCACACGGTAAGCCATGTGTTAGTCTGAACGAACAGCCACATTTTTCAGCATCAGTACCAATATTCTTTTTCTGACCCCGTACGTCAACCTCTTCGATAAGCAGTTGAATACAATGGTGTAAGACTTTACATCTCAAGTTAAAAAACAATAACCTATATGTTACTGTCAAATCAAAGTTCCTTGCCCTTTCAAATGTAGTCTTGATCTCATTGAATTGAAGCTCGATCAAGTCATGGATCTGCAAGACTAAACTATCCAAACTGTTTGCCGATGTTTTTAACCAACTCTTTAACATCCCATGTGCACTCTCCACTCTGTTGTACGACATCACATAAAAAATTATTAGATCAATGTAAAATTGGATTTCTTAAACCATTAAATTAAAGATAAATGTAAAACTAGTACCTGTTGGTAGTTTGTGTTCCAAAATGCACGTAATTTTTGGTCCAAGCATTGACAAATCGATCTCTGTACGGCTCCAACCATTCCTTCTTCACGTAAGTGACCTGAGGTGGGATCCATTTCCAAGCCTTTTCTATCTGAGCCAACATAAGCTGATATTCCTCCTCAGTATTGGCGTGCACTATCCTTTGCCATCTTGAACTAAATGCTTTGGTAAATCTTTTATTTTTCATCAGCGGTACCAAATATTTTTCCACGTTCTTCGATATGTGTCGCCTACATAAAAGATGTTTTGACTCTGGAAAATGAAATTCAATAGCACTCATTAAAGACAGTTCTCGATTAGTAACTATCACATCAGGAGCCGCAGCTCTATAAAACATCATCCGCAGCTGCGACATTGCCCAATAGAAGCTTGTTTTCCTCTCATTTCTTAAGAAGGTGAATGCTACGTGATAATTTTTTCCCGTCGATGTAATCCCAATGATCTCCAACATAGGCATATCATATTTGTTTGTCCGATACGTACAATCCATACACAAAACATACGGATATAACGTGAGCAGCTCCTGCGTCTTCGGGTGAGCAAACATGACATCGCCTAAAATGTTTGTCCCCTCCACGTGCCTAAACCATGTCTGGTATCCCAAATTCTTTAACAAATAAAAAAAAATACTGCATCTTTGTCATGTTGCCCATTTTATTAATTCGTATCTTCTGCTGGGCATTTTGTACCTGCGAGCATTAAATAAAATTTACGTCAATAATGAATCTAAAAAAATGTTATCAATTATTTAAACATATTTCTCACTTAACACATTGATTTCTGTACCTGTCTCAAATTACTGCAGTTTTTCGGATTTTCTTTCTTTATGGCGTTTAGTATCTATTTCCCCTTTATGTTTGCATGACTTAATTCTTTGATCATACCAAATTCCTTCTCAGTAAACGCCATTTCAGATCTATGCCACTGGTGATAATCCGACAATGGATGGTTGTGTTTGCCCTTCTCTTTTTTAATGATCACGTTCCACTTACCAAGGATATTTTCCACAGCTATTACTTCAAACGGGCATTTTATTTTTTTTGTGCCTCTCAAATTTCGATCCGCTTCGTCCAACTCTCCGCCATATTTGTAAACCCCACCCCTCTCACATCCAAACCTCAACCTTTTACATCCGTCCGCTCTTGTTTTCTTGAATTCTTGAAGTACATATTCGTTCTTTTCCTATTGCTCTAATCCAGCTTCAACTTCTTCTCGACAGCAAACACGTCATCGCGCAAAAAAATGAGACACATCGGGAAATGTTCGTATCATCATTAACGATGTGAATATCCCGCAAATAATAATGTAACATTAAAAAAACAATTGTCCATGTATTGAATTAAAGTATGTTACTTCATTTGTATATAGTGTAATTATATTTAACATAAAAACAAAAAAAAAAAAAAATAACCAAGACTATTTAATTTACAAAAAAAAAAACCAAGACAATTTAATTAAAGTATGTTACTTCATTTGTATATAGTGTAATTATATTTAACATAAAAACAAAAATAAAATAAAATAAAAATAACCAAGACTATTTAATTTACAAAAAAAAAACCAAGACACTTTAATTAAAGTATGTTACTTCATTTGTATATAGTGTAATTATATTTAACATAAAAAACAAAAATAAAATAAAATAAAAATAACCAAGACTATTTAATTTACAAAAAAAAAAAAAAAGACATTTAATTAAAGTATGTTACTTCATTTGTATATAGTGTAATTATATTTAACATAAAAATAAAAATAACCAAGACTATTTAATTTACAAAAAAAAAAAAACCAAGACATTTTAATTAAAGTATGTTACTTCATTTGTATATAGTGTTATTATATTTAACATAAAAAACAAAAATAAAATAAAAATAACCAAGACTATTTAATTTACAAAAAAAAAAAACCAAGACACTTTAATTAAAGTATGTTACTTTATTTGTATATAGTGTAATTATATTTAACATAAAAAATAAAAAATAAAAAAACCAACACAATTTTATTTACAAAAAAAAAAATTAATAGAAAACAGTGCAGGCCGGGCTGGCGTTAATGATTATAGCCGGACCGCTATATAACAAATGGGCGCCGCTTTTGTTATATAGTCGGGCCGGCTATAGTCATTAAGGCCGGGCCGTTTTTCCTTAATTGGGCTGGAACGGCTACAATTAATATGGCCGGGCCGGCTATATTTGTCCGTAAAAAAATCCTAAATTAAATGAAATATATTAAAATAGATTAAAAAACGTACCGTAAAATAGCTATCTGCGGTAAAATTACCATTATTGTTGTAATCCATATCTCCGTATATAAAGATTTAGATTGGAATTATTAGATGGAGAAAGTGAGAGATAAAGTGAGAGTGAGAGTGAATGTGAGCGTGAAAGGTGAGAAGTGAAGAGTGAGAAGTGAGTTTTATATTTTATTTAGGTTAGTTTGTTTTTGTAAACAGTACATTAACAAACAGTACATTACATAAGTAGTTCGTTAAATTTGTCCGAACAAGTAAACAGTACATTAAATCTAACTGCACCAATATATTTATTAAGAACTCTAATCTTTTTTATCTCAAATACTAATTAAGGGTAATTTTGTCATATTTTAAAAAATTTCATTAAAAAGGTGCATTGTTTAGGGCAATTAGGTGCGTCATTTAGCACCCATGTTATTTTTCAACCGAATATCTATACTTTTCACACAAAAATAATACTCCCTCCTTTTTTAACTTTTTAAAGTCAAATTAATTATTTTTTAAATAAAATTTTGACATGTATTTTTTTTTCAAAATCATAGAACACGTAATTCGTAATACCCAAAAAGTACTAAGAATTATGTGTTTTATGGTTTTGGAAAAAATAAAAAAGTAAACGTCAAATTTTTTTTTTTTTGAAAAATAATTAATTTAATTTTAAAAAGTCAAACATAACACTTCTTAAACGGAAGAAGTATATAAAGAGCAAATTTAGGTGCGACGTATCAAAATGTGAAAATGCATATAATATATGTACTATCTCATTTGGGGAGTATGTATCTCTGATTTGTGAGATGTCCCAACCAATTGCACATCTAACTTGGTTAAAGCTTGTTTGGTCATGTTTATGGTCAAAACGCATGGCCAAAAACACAGCTTATTTCTAATTTAGTGTTTTAATATTGTAGTAGAAAAAAATTTAGGGGTTGTTTGGTAGTTAGACATGAATAAGCATTATTATTAATTCTGGTATTATTAGTACCCTCGTTATTAATCCCTATTTATATATAGGAGGTAATTTTAAAATTAAAAATATTAATTATGTGTTTTTTTTTAGTAAGGGTGCTAATAATATCACCATTTCTCTTGGTATTATTAGTGTGGAGATAAGAACCTTATCCGAATAACTTGTGTTAATAGTCCCGACCGCCTATTGCGTACCAAACATCCGACAATTTGAATTATTAATCCTATCCGGCCTTATCCTGACTACCAAACGGCTCCTTAGTGTTTTAATATTGTGGTAAAAAAAATTGCGTTTTCTAACCGCAACTGCATTTTTGAACGCTAAAATTTTTAATTTTTTTTCAAAGTGCAAATTTTAAAACGATGTTGAAAAAAAAAAACACACATTTTGTTTTAATATCCTAAATGTTTTTATAAAAAAAAACACAACGTTTTAAATAATTAAAATTTTAAATAATCAGCGGTTTAATAAAATCTAACGCGGTTCGGATACGAGATTAACCATTCTATTATACTTTTTATTTTTGTCATTGTAGCTATATTTTTCTGTCTATTTTAGCCCAAACCGTTTACGGAATGGTGATGTGACAATCAAAAATCACCATGTCCACCACATTTGCCACCTCAAGAGCCACCTCCATCATTCCCATACCACCACCAACCACCCAACTCTAAAGTCCAAAAACACAAATTAATTACAAAATTTCCCTCTCTAAAATCTAAAACATGCTTCATCTTTCTCTCTCTAAAATCAAGTTCAAAATGTATCGCAATCTCTAATTACCACACCACCACCTTCATCACTGTTACCACAGCTATAATGTGTATTCATCAAAAATAAAAATAAAAAATAAAATGAAAAAATTATGAGTATGCCCAAGGAGCAAGGATGGGAAATATGTCCACATTAGTTCTCTCTATGGGATATGATATGTACCGTTATAAGTAGTAGACAATATACAATTCAAGACTACATATATCACTGTGTTCAAGACAAGGGAATTGCAGTAGAGAAAAGAACAGGAGAGGACCACTTTCTCCTCCACAATATGCAAATATACTCCAGGAAGCTTGGGACTTTTTCTTTTTTTTTTCCTTTCGATAATAAGAAAAAAATGAAAAACCAAGAAGTCATGACTGAACCGTAACGTCAGAACTTTCCTCCGCCAATTCGTGAGATGATGTCTGTGGTGGTGTCTTCTTTGCCTGTTTGAAACGGTTTGAAGTGCCATTACCATTGCGACCCTGGACGTTCTGATCCTTGTTTTTGACGGGGCTTGAAGTTGCACTTGCTCCTTTGTAAGTGCCAATGCTGTGACGAACTGCCCTGGTGCAAACTCCGTTTTGATCAATAGACGAGTTAGCTGCATCACCACAGCTTCTTCTCCGGGTTAATTTTGGGGATTTAGCACGGGTCAGAGGCAGCTGTCATCCAACCACACTAACAAAGTAAATTATCTATTTTTATTAACAGCAAATTACATATGAAACAATGAACATTTCATTATTGCACCATAGCACAAGAAAAGTTGAGATAGTAACTCTGAGATTACGTTGACAAAACCAAGTGTATATTGGTACCTTGATCTGAACCTGCTGTTTTCCCCTAGCCCACCCCAACCCTCATCTCCAGCAATGGAAAAGATACATAGAAAACGAAAAGAGAAACTGAAGCTTAAAAGCAAAATCTCCATTACCCCAGCGAAGCCTCTCACCCTGAGCTGTGGCCTTCTCTTGGTCACTTCAGACAAAATCATATCCAAATGCATGATGCAGACGTCGTCAAAATTCGCAATTGATTTAGGTTAGGAGGTTTTATCTTCATTCTCAGTTTATGGGTACCACAATTTCTAGTCCTTCATTTAGATGCTTTTATGTTGTACAATGTAGCATGTAGAGCACTCTACTGGAATGAAAGCATCTTTGAAGCTTAGGTATAAGCATAAAAACTTTTAAGAAGATATATGCATTCAAACCAAGTACCTTTTGAGTTCAACTTTTGGTGGAGGACCTTCACGGTAAAAATTAGGAACTGGTTTTGCTTTAACCACCATGCTCTTCCTAAGCTGCTTTATAGCTGCTTCTTGCTCCTCCTATAATTTACCATTGTTAGAGGTAAGGATTGTGGCAGATAAATAAAGGAAGAGAAGCTGAAAGAAGCGAGAGTGAGTGGGCTTGGCCCAGGACTATATGGAGGTTCCAATCCGAAGGCAATTGGTGGTTAGGTGGAGTAGCCCCTCAGCTCATGCTTTTTTCTTTCTTTTTTTTTTTGGATAAAAGAAGAAATTTTAGGATTAAGGAGAAGATTTAGATAATGGACAAGAAGTCCATCAGCAAAGAAACAATGATGAGTGAGAGATTGACTTATTGATCTTTTAACAAAGCCCATACTTATTTACAAATACCAGCACATAGGCAAGTACAATAATACGCCCTCATAATATTGTCCTGTACCTTGGTTCTAGCTTCGTATTCCATCTTCTCTGCCTCCAGAGCTTGGTGTTTTTCTTCCAACTTCATGTAAAACTAGAAGAAAAAAAAAAGAAAGAAAAGAAGAATAATAACAGAAAAATCAAACACGGGTCACAAATGATTGGGAAGCGGTAGACAAACTATACTTGAGGCGAAGTTCAATTAAGAAAAGTACCTCCCTACGTTTCTCAGCACGTTCAGCACATCTAAATGAAGGAGCTACTGGAACAGTTATTCGAGATCTGGCTGTCCTCACAGATGTTGCAGCACTATGAATGGCTAAGGAAAGCTCTAGTTCCAAGATACTAACAAATGACAACAGACCACCAAAACTTGAAAGGAAAGGAAAAAGAAAAAATAAACTTAAATAGGGCAAAGGATACGATGAAGCCAGGGACCAGGTATCTTCTTCGTCGCGATATTTCTTTGTATCAGGTTGCTGTGGCTTTCGCATCAAAGGAGAGTTTGGCTGCTACATCATGAAATGTTCTCAAAATCAGTAGCTTCTCAGGATATAGAAAGATTAAGAAATAGCAATTTCTTGTTGATGCATAATGATTCTAATTTTAAATGGTGCATTGTTCTTTTACGAGAATGAGAATCTATCAGAATCTCATAACCAGCATTGGAGCAACTACTCATGACCCAGAGTAAGAAAATGGTACTGTGCTAAAACAATATGGAGAGAGCATAACAATGCTGCAAGGAAAAAGGCTCAATTTTTATTTGGTTTAGGCATATCATAAATACTTCATCCTTGCAATGGTTTTCTTTTTCAGTTCTGACTTAAGGGACCAATCGGCCAAATCTAACCTACGCCAATAAAACCTTCTGTATGGATTTAATACTTGTAACATTCCTTGCATAATTATTGACTTGATCATCCTTAAACTAATGCAAATCTAAAGTATTGAGCGGTAGGTATTCTTTTTGCTCCTTCCTCTTTACTAGTTCTGGTTCTTGATTGAGGACAACTTGAGTGATTTGATTTCAGAAGGGCTTATTCACATAAAAAAGGAAAATAAAGACATCATCAATTAGCAGCATCAAGGAATTCGCTTACCTGTGATTTTTTGGCATTGGGGGCATGAGAATCATTGGTGTTTGATGAAGGGTTCAAACCAGTAGCAGTAGTTTCAACCTCAGCAGAATTTCTTACATTTTGGGATTCTTTCTCAGAGGCGAGATCAGGTGGCTGCGAAACGTTGGTGTTTGTTCGCAAATTTCCAGCATCAGAACCTGATGCAGGTTTAACAGGTGAAGTCAACTTCTTCTCATTTGACTTCAGAGAATCAGGTTTCATTTTCCCCTCAGGAAGACCAGCCTCGCAGTTGGTGCTTTTAACACCTAGGACATCTTGCTTCTCGTGAGATTCTTCAACATGGAAGTCTTTTAAAGTCTGATCCTCTAACTCGTATTTCTTTGTTTCAATAGTTTCTCCGGTGATTTTTTGAGGAACATGAACTCCGTCTGGAGAGGCACCATTTGACTTCACATTGACAACATCAGGCTTCTTGTCAGTGCGCAGACCTGCAACATCCCTGCCCATTACCCTGCTTTGAAAGAAGACCAATCAATTAATCTTTTCCTTTGGACAAACTAGCATATGAACATCAGTTAGCCTTGTTTGACATTCGAAAAAATTTATCAGCTGCATGAAATAGAAAAATAACTTCAATAACAATGCACATGTAAAAATCATTCAGAAAACCATTTTGGGGCAAAAGTTTCAAGAAGGAAACCAAACAAAAGCAATCATACTTGTCCTGATGGAAAAAATAACAATAAATAATAAATAAAACATTTATAGACCATCTAAATCTAGGTAGATTTTGTCCAGATATAGTGTCAAAGTAGCACTCCAAGGTACCATTTCGGTAAGCTGGCAAGTGGCAATAATTTCTTTTAGTACTTTCCTGGGCAGTTACTCCTCCAAGAATCAAAAAGTTTCATTCAATCCAAGGGAACTTTTCCTGATAAACGTTGTTCCCTTAGAAACCTGTACTTTTCTGATTGCAAAGAGTTTCTTTTTCAAAAGAAGACGCATGTACTTTTTTAAGCAGCTATTCATGGCACATATATATGCACACACCGAAAACCATACTAAATATACATTTACATTCATAGATCTGCTTTATAGGTGTTAAATTTCATATCCTACATATAATCACAAAAAGTTTTGAACATAATTTACTTTATTTCCTAAAACTATTCTAATTTTTTTTATGGGAATATGGACTAGAGTCCAACTAATTTCCTAAAGTTTGTAAGTGAATATACATCATTGTCCCATATAATCACTAATCAGAACAAGTAACTTGTACCAGCTATTACTTACTGAACATACATATTCATTTTCAAAAACTGAAATTAAAAAGAAGAAAGAAAAAAAGGAATCTACATATAAAAGCAAGTAACTAATGTCAAAGGAATCATTCCTTATATGTATTATCATCTAACAGATAACTAACATTATCTAATTCTCTAAAGTCAAGCTTCACCAAGGAGTATTATACAACATTCACTGGCAATACATCATACCATATATTCCATGAAAAGTCCCAATTCTATGTACTGTGAAACAAATAGAGGTATTACTAACACAAGGTATTGCGAACCATTAAGGATGTGACTCTACTGCAAGCTTTGACCTTCAAATATCCCTTTCAAAATCACATCAAGAGAAGTCTTGCAAACTTAGTCACCAGAACAGAAACAAGAATAGAAGTTATTCCACACCATCTTCCCCAACTAACTTCAGAAAACGAATGTCAAAGGGCATAGTGGAAAGCTAGGCGGAGAAATCAGGGAATTGAAAAGATGAAATGGATCAGGATCTATCTAAATCTGGTTGGATATGATTCTGTGTCAAATTTGGGTCTGAATTGGGTCGGGTCAAATCTGCTTTGTCTTTGATGTACAAATATGAGCAGACTCAAAATCAAGTATAGCCCATTTTTTCTTTTTCTCTTTCCAAATCTAGGGTTTATGCAACCTCTAAGCTCAATTGATAGCTGGCAAAACTCCCAATTACTGTTTGGATAAGGTTTTGGAAGTTGGGGGGCGATGATGGCTCTGATCAACGTCTGGACCAACACGAAAACAAAGGGCTTGAGGGCGAGA
Organism: Platycodon grandiflorus; assembly: GCA_016624345.1. Taxonomy (NCBI): domain Eukaryota; kingdom Viridiplantae; phylum Streptophyta; class Magnoliopsida; order Asterales; family Campanulaceae; genus Platycodon; species Platycodon grandiflorus. The sequence continues at coordinate 27,915,133 of CM028365.1, read as the reverse complement.
CAATCAGTGACAACACTGGACCGATAAGACGGCTGACAGTAACGACGTTGACCTGGTAAAGAAAGTGGGTTTTGATTCTCTTTGACAACCAAGATAGTGGTCAAGGGCTGTTATGGCTGAAACCTCACTTGTTTATGTTCTTGTTTTCTTTTTCCTGTTTTTGACATTAGACATTACAGAAAACAGGTAACAGTGGCTGTGGAATTGACGATGATGAAGGCAGCAGAAAAGAAAAAAGAAGAAGAAAAAAGAAAAAAAAAAAGAAGATAAAATGGATCGAGCTTTCTTTCTGCTACTTGACTCAGAACAGCCTATGTGATCCACACTAAGGTCATTTGCAAAGGTTATTGAGATTCACATTCAATAGAAGGATGTGATCTGTGCCACATGGAAAACTATAAGTCTATTAATCCAAAACCCCATCAAAGTGGTATGGTTACATCAATTTATAATCCTAAGAAACTAACCTTAGTTTTAAGAGTTGACTAACGTGCCTCCAAATACATAAACTCCATAAGATACAGAAACACAAATAAGTTAATTCTAACCGCTCCTTCATCACCAATGCATCAATTGACTCAGTTCATTTTTTGTCCAACTTACTCAAACCACTACTCTGAAATACCTAAAAATGCAGAAAACACTTGAACACAAATAAGTTGATCCTAATTGCTTCTGCATCACCAAGGTATTAATCGACTCAATTCAGACTTTGTCCTCATTACGCAACGTCAGCTACATGAATCTTCTTTCACCACAAGTTATTGGAGAAGAAAACACTTTCAGTGTTAAAATGTGTTTAAAAAATTATGATCATCTACTCTCGAAACAAACATTTCAAATTGCATGAGGCAATGCCTCGAGGGAGAAGATCAAAGTCAACATAAATTCATTCTGTTGCCAACGAGATATTCTAATAAAATAGATGATCATGAGAAAATCACATTCGCTGTACCATTAAAGATCACGGCCCTCTTAACTTTTCTCTGGCTCACCTTTGGGCTTGTATAAATCTATACTGAAACTGGTACTAGCTTCCATAGTTTTCAAACAATGCATGCAAACTCGAACTGAGTACGGAATTCAAATAGAAAACATCTCGGTATACACCAACTTGTCTCATCCATGCTTTACCATGAGAAAATAACAGAAGAAAAGAAAAATAGAGGCGGAGGAGGTGTTAACCGGCTTGGATCTTCACAAGCAAATTATATGGTAAGAGACTACCTTTTCAAGAAAAACACATAGGAACTCTGACTACAGTTACAACTAGGAGAAACTGGCGAGGTCAGAATAATGAAAGGAATGCAGCAAGGATTGGCACAAACCGTAATATCTTTTCCATGTTGATGGATAATACCAAACATATACAGGTAGGATGACACACGATGGCGGATGTTATTTGATTGTCAGTTTATTCGTTCAGAAATAATTACATGGAATTTGAGCACTTATTCATGCATGCAATAGATGCATCACTTCCGCATAAAAGTATCTCACGTTTTGAGGGAGAGAAAGTAGCCGATTTCTTAGCTTCATTGGCTCACTCTCATCGAGATCAGCAAAATGTTTTATTCAAAAAGTCATCTTCCAGGCGATTGCAAGTCTCTTCTCTTTCATGATGCTATAGGATTATGTAATTTCATACCTTACTAGCTTGTGTCCTCTTTAACAAGACATGGATGCGGTAAATGCAAAAGAGTCTTAAATTCAAGAGAGTTCAAACTAGTAGAGATCCAAAAGAGTATATAGAATGCACCTACGCAGTAGAAGGATTACAAACCAAGGCATAGTGAACTTAAATAACCAAGAAATATCACAAGTGATCAATTCTAATATCTAGGAATATATCACTAGAGAGGGAGAGGAGCGAGATGGTACTCATAGAAATAAATCAAGTTGTGCGAACTGGAGAAGTGTGTCTTGACATATACTCAGATCCAAAACCACAAAGGATCACAAGGTTTTACAAGTTTACCAACAAATCCATAGTTTACATACTTAGGCAAGCGACAAATACAGTATCCAATGGTACCAATATTAACCAATATCAGCACTTGATTCTCTAAGTGAAGTTTGGCAACAATTTCCCAAGAAACTCTATAGGAATACAAAGAACGCTCTATTAATGTCGCACAAATGTAACACCAAGAAATCACTATAGAATTTCTCTAAATTTTGTATTTTGCCTGTCAAGGATGTTTACCACTCTTGGACACCTTCATATATGTTATAGGAGGCTTAGGAACTTATTACACAAGTTGAAAGCTATAGGAACTTATTACACAAGTTGAAAGCTCTAGGATGACCAAAAACTCGGGTGTAGGGGAAATTATGAAAACAATCAAAAGAGCAAGACTAGGGGCCATGACCCACTCGCTCATGGTGACCTTTGAACGGCTGAGGTGTGGCTATTTTTGGGCTTGAAGAAATTAGTACTGGTGGTGCGACCGAGCCACCCTGTGATCCTTAGTATTTGTTCCTATCATCCGTCTCTCCTTTTGGTACCGTAATACCTACGGGACCTCCTAAACACATACAAATTCAGTTTCCAAATCCATTTAGGTCCGGGATTCTTTGTTTCAAATCATTGTGCACGAAGAAGACTAACGGAAAACAATCCCAACATATTTGAATCCATTTGGGAACTTACCCAAACTTGAGACAAACTCTAAAACTCTCTACCTTGCAAAATATTTCTTCAAGCTGACATTGTTGCCTTCACTTTGGTTGCCTATCTTAGATGCACACTCGAGAGCATGCACAAAGCTTGTAATCTCCAACACAGTCCAAGATTAATCGAGGCACATTGCGAACGGAAAAAATGGCTGTATGATTCAAAGAGCTCATGATTCTTTACATTGGTGTTTCCAAAAGGTGGTTGCATATTGGGGTCAGAATTCAGGTTGGATTAGCGTCTGGAGGAGAGTAGGCTAGCAGGGAGGTTGTTTGGAGAAGGATGAGACAGAACTTCGTGGTAACAGTGGAATGTATGGTCTATGGTGGCGGGTGTCTGAATTAACTAACTAGTACGACAGGATCATAGCCTAGAAACCCACTTCATATACTGCTCCCTCCAACCCTACCAAAATAAAATATTGAGAAATCATGTTTGCTTAAATGCTAGAAGTGGTATTTGATGCAAGACTTCACCTTCATTAATGTGGTAACTGGAGCCGAAACCTTATGGAGTGTTGGAGTTAGGCTTTGCTTGGGTTTTGGGGTGAAAAGAAGAGAAGATAAATTAGAAGAGAGAAGAAAGGGATATAACTATCTTTCTACTTGCTTGGAAGTAGAAAGAAGACAAAGCTGTTTTCTTTCCTTCTTCCTGCTTGCAAGTTGGAAAGAAAATAAAGGAAATATTTAGCGTTATCATTACACCCATTATCCAGTGATTCGTCAGCCATCACTTTGCCCAAATCACACTTGCAGAGTTGCAATTAACTCTTAACAGATCTGCAACTATTCATAGATTACCAAGTGCTATGCGCAGAGTTTGGGTAAACAGACTTTCCAAAAAGAAAATCAGAGCTTGAAACCCACATTTATTCCTAGTATTTCCTTCATTGTTAGTTTTTCACCTTTGAATATCATTTATGAACTTTTGAGTGGTCTTTTCATAGGTCTACTTGATCCAAATAAAATTTATCGTGGTACCGTCCCTCGTTTCCAAGAAAAAAATATATTTGTTTTTCACCTTTGCTGTTTTATTTCTTTGGATATCCATAAAGAAAACCTATTTGATGGGTTTGTAATCCGAAGCTAATTAATCTACCACAAGGGAAGTGATACATATTAGACTTGATTCATTTCTGGTTCTTCACTCAAATTTTGGATGATCAAGCAGTAACAAAACAACAATTGATGATTGCTTCGTCGGATATGGTCGTCAGAAGTGCAAAGCACTTGGAGCTCCGATCCATGGCAGCAACGAACTTGGTATTAATTAAAATAGAGGAACAATAAAACCGAAAATTTGTCCAGAGATGCCGGAATGAACAAGGCAGTTGACCTTAACTTGCCTTGTGGTTTGTCTATTGGGGAAGATGACACTAAGATATATTGGTCATTATAGATTGTTGCTCATGTTTGTAAGAACAACGGGTAAATTGAAAAGTCTCATAGAAAAATTCTTTCTCCCAATTCTCCCCAAGTTGGGAAGAAAAAGAAGTGACGAAAATGATGAGCTGATCTTCTGTCCATTTCTCTTCTTTCCTCCCCTTATTGAGCTCCTAAGCACGCGAAAGAAACATGGAGGGGACACTTTCTTTCAGTTTCCCTTCTTTTCTCTCGTTTTTATAACTGCCAAGTGGAGCCTTACGTAAGGTCTTCCATGGTGGCCCTTGCTAATTAGGTGAGCCATACGTTTCACATGGTAGTACGTGAATACTAGAAAGGGAGGTAGCTATGTTTTCGTGCTTGGGAGAAATTGAGACCAGAAACACACGCACACACATATGATATTGGGTTGTTTATTTTTACATTTTATTGGTGTGTTTTGTTGCCACTAAGAATGAAATTTTGTAAAATATCAATGACTAAGGAGGCCACAGTATTTTCAGATGCAATCACAGGTCCCTACAATTTGACAGAGACACATGGAGGTCAATGAAATTCAAGCAAATAATTTCAAGGGTCACTCAATGAAATTCAAGCAAATAATTTCAAGGGTCAAGCACGCTTGCACCTTCTCACTCCCCCACCCAAACCCCGTTTCTGCCACCCCAAACAATAAGAGCTTCAACCATCACAACCACCTAATAGGGTCACTGAAGAAAACTTAAAAAGTATTTCTCAAAGTCAACCAAAGAAATAAGTAAAGGAAAGACGGATAAACATGTAAATTTTCTTTCAGTCAGCCATACTCTCAAAGTAGCCAATTGGGGCATCCAGAAAATAAAACCTTTTTCTTAAATACAAATAATCGGAACGGATAGAATAGCCATTGGGGCATGGGAAAAACTTAAAAAAAAAAAAAAAAAGGTGAGGATGATCAATTGGAACCAACACAAAACTAAGCATTACAAATCTAAGGATTGAATAAACTAATTCAATAAATAAAAAAAGAATATGAGAATGCACCATACAATACACACACACACACACACACCCCGACAAATATATATGTGTGTATATATATATATATATATATATATATATATATATATATGGTTCAAACTTTGCATTGATTCCTCTACTTTTAGAAGGCCCCCGCCCCGCCCATTAAACAAAACCCCAAAAATATGTACATACAAATTGAGCAACAAAATTCACCCCCTAAATGATCCATAAAAATCTGGACATACAGATCGAACAGCATTGCATTAAGTGCTAGTTTGGTACGCAATAATCCCAATTTCTTTTCATGCAATTTCACTATCATATAACAGCATGAAATTTGTACTAAAATAACATGAAATCAAACATTAAGCGTAACGAACGAGCAGTAAAGCAAGAGAAATTGGAGCAAAGATATCTTACAGGTTCCAATTTTGCGATGAACTGACCTCGATCGAATTATTTCTTACTTTCTTACTTGAGCTACCAAATTCACAACTCGGAACAAAATCTCTCGCCCCCTTCCCCTCTCTCTCTCTCTCTCTCTACGCGAATTCGAATGTTTCTTCTTGCAATTGCAGGAAATCCCCCAAATCCATTTTCTCTCTAGTCTACTGCTTTTCTCTGGCGTGTCTCGAATCTCGAAACCGTTATTGTCGCTCTGTTGTCCATTAATATAATATAATGATGACTAGTGTTTGTCTTTTCTTTTTCCCTTTTTTATCGATAAGGTAGTTTATTAGTGGTTAGCTGACTTATATTTCTATTTTAGGAGCTCTAGCTTGTGCTGTCATTATTAGTTTAACTTTTTTTTTTTTTTATAATTAAATTTTAATAAAGGGTAAAGTTATTTATTTTCAAAATATATCTGTTTTTTATCAAGATTTAGTTATAGCAATAGTTATAAAAATAATTGTAAACCTAGCATTTTTCTTATAAGTTACTTACATCCGTTCTGAATAAATGTTCCTAGTTGATAAAGTATAGGAATTAAGAAATATAATTAATTATTTGAAGTAAAATATATTCTAATGATAATATAAATGTTCCTAGTTGATAAAGTATAGGAATTAAAAAATATAATTAATGATTTGAAGTAAAATATGTTCTAATGATAATACTCATGAACATTAATTGAGTTCAACTATTTTAAATAATTGAGTTTATTTTGGGATGTGCTATATAAAATAAAATTTTAAGGGTATATTAGGAAGAATGATAGAGAATAGGTAGATCAAAAGTTTTTAGAAACATTAGTTTGGACATCCCAAAATAAAAAGTAAGAATATTTATCCGAGACAGAAGGAGTATTATAAGTTTTAGTATTGGTGTGTTTTTTTTTTAAAACATTTTACTCCCTTCGTTCCAGACAAAGAGTTCATTTTCTTTTTTAAGAAGTCAACATGTGACTAAATCAAATCATAATTTTATATACTTTACTTGTGTTTTAGAAAATAAAATTTTATTAATTAAAAAATATCTTAAAAATACTATAAATTACAATTTTCATAATTTTGAATAAATCACCAAATTTATATTAATTATTGGTCAAACTTTAACTAAATTAATTAAAAATAATTAAAAATAAACTCTTTATCTGAAACAGAAGGATTAAAAAAAGCGGTTGCGTTTATCAACGCTCCAAATTGGAGCTATGGAGGAAAACGCAAGTTCTAAAAATGATTTTTCTACATTATCGCCATCAAGTATAAAAGCATTTCAGCCCAGATTTATTTGTCCTAAGTATACAAATTTACATCATGTTTTAAGTAAAATTTATTTATTTGTAAAATTTATTTGTCCTATGTATACAAATTTATTTACATCATGTTTTAAGTATTAAATATTTTGATGAGCGTAGAATATTTTAAAATATGTTGTAAATAGATTATGTTGATAAATTATGTTAATGTAACATTTTTCTTATAAATTTTAAATCGGCTAGTCGTTGGTTTGGCCATGCTCTTAAAATAGGCTAAAAGTATTTTTTATATATATAAAAAAAAAAAGTAAACATTTATTTTAGGACTGAGGAAATATTTCTTTTTTTATTTTTGAGTAGGAGAAAATGAAATAAACAGTGCAAGAATGTTGTATGGAATGAGTGAGATAGATATCTCCCTTTGTTCCTAAATAATCTATCTTGTTTAATTGGGCACACACAGATTAAGAAAAATTAATTTATTTTATTATAAATATTGACATAATATGTATTTTTCCTTAAAACCCGTGAGCATATGATCATAATTAAAGTAAAAATAAAAAATAAGGGTAAAGTGGTAAAAGTATTTTTCTTAAAAGGAAAGTTTAGAAATAAGACAATACTTCTTTTTTTTTTTTTTTCCATTCCAAAAATTGTCTTGTTTCTAAACTTTATTTTTAGAAAAACTTTTACCGATTTATCCTTACTTTTTTTCCTATTTTAATTATGACTACATGCACAAGGATTTTAAAGAAAAGTATATATTACACTAATATTTATAATAAAATTAATAAATTTTTTTTAATCTGTGTGCTCAGTTAAACATAATGCGGCTCTAAAAATATAATGTGAAAGGAATTTAAAATGCGGCTCTAAACAAAGTCAATGTTGTCGGTGGGGGCGATACTTGGGAGCGAATGGTCAAATGGATTCCTATTTTTTGACCTTTGATGGCAATTTGCCGAGGATTCTTCAAATTAAGTGGGCCAAATAAATCACTAAAATGACTTTTGGGTTGGTTTAGTTTGACTATTCTTTTCGTTAATATATTTGACTTTTAGATTGAGCAATTGATTTTAAAATTTTGAATTATTTTTATAATTATTAAAAAAATAAAAGAGAGATAAAGAGAAAATGGATGGAAATAAAGATAGTCCCTCCGTGCCATCCAAAGAGTCTACGTTTGAAAATTTTAATTATTAAGTGATATATTAATGTCATTGAAGTTAGTCATAATTATAAAAATACTTAAACACAACCAAAACTATTACCACACAAATGGAGGGTAAAGATGAAAGATTATGAAAATTGTAAGCATAATTTTTTAAAAGTGGACTCTTTAAATTAAACATCTCAAAATAGTATAATGAACTCTTTGTCTGAAACGAAAGGAGTAAAATGTAACACCTAAAAAGCTTAAAATGGGGTCGATAAGGTGAATGTGTGAATAGTCTATGACCAATTTAAACTAAAATCAGTCAATTTTTCAATTTTAAATAACCAACTAAAGAAACAGTTGGGGAAAGAGATTAAGATAGTTGGAAAAGATCATCACAAAATTGCTTCAAACTATAGGCAGGGTTATAGAAGTAGATTTTGAGAATGGATGCAAACAAGACCATATAATATTGTTGATAAATGAAATAGACAAGTAATGAACTAGATAGCACAAGTTATTACAAATATGATATATCAGCAAAGTTTGCCATGGAATCAACAAACTTGGATAGGAAATACAATAGCAAAGTTAAGCAGTTGCATTAGTAGGTATATAAAGAAAACGTGATATAAAGTTGTTCACGCCAAAAGATGCTGCGTCCATTACCAATATGGTCAGGCATGAATTTTAAAGTAATAAAGCTAAAAGGTACAAGTATGAATATTCCTAGTCAAGTTTCCATAAAAGGAAAACTTGAATGCAATAACTAGCGTGAATCGTGTACAAAATAGTTTTGACTAGGTGTTTATGGGAGGAATGTTATTCAAACAAGAACTGATCTCCCTCTCTCTCTCTCTCTCATGTGTGTGTGCGTGCGTGTGTGTGTGCAATCAATGAGGCTTTTAAAGACCGAGTTTCAAAAGCCACTCAATGATATGTGCAATAATTATGTGGGGTTGGTGTGATTTAACTCGAAACAAAAAGAACTAAGAATGTTTGAATGTTTGTTGAAGAGAGATCTCGACTGAATGCTTGAGCTCTTCAATAAATTTTGGCCAACCTTCTTCAATGCTTTTAAGTGCAGTCTTACATAATAAGGGTGTTGGGGCCGTTGGAGAAGGTGTTGATTCAATCACTTTGATATGAAATTTGAATGCATATAGTTGTTGTAGTTGAATCATATTGGATGAGCTCTTTGACAGTCTTCAACGTGGGCTGTTAAACTATTGCAAATTGATTGCATGGTCAGTTTTATTCAAAATGGCATTGGCAACCTTTGCTGTTGAAGATGTCCTTTCGGAAATGTTAGCCAAAAGAGAAAAATGTTTTTTTTGCAGACCATGTGAAGACATAGGCAAAGCTTTTCGAAATCAAACGTCTATATAAAGGATAAGGATAGAAAATCTTCTTACCCAGTCCACATAGTATTAAGTGACAGAATACTTCGAATTTTCGTTATTAGTAGGCTTTGTAAAAGAGAACACATAGGCAGACTTTGTCTTAAAGCATAAGTCTGTTGATAGAAACTTGGGACACCAACCTATCTAATTATACTAAATCCTAATAGGGTTGCCTTTGATGATGTAGCACGCATGCTACTTACAAAGTTGTTTATAGGCACTCTTCTAAGACTAAGTAATGGTTACAAGCAAATCAAACTCACATGAATATTTCTAACAATCTCATCCTATTTGCTTATGGTCATTACTACTATACATGAAGGCTAATATTTGAAATTAGTAATAATGTGATTTAAGAAATAATGTTTTATGTATAGCATACCCTAAGTCAAATTCACATCAGCAGCCTTTGTATAGTTTCTAGTGCTAAGTGTTACCAATATAAGAGCTAAAGCAAAAACACCAAGTAAGGAAAAACATTCATGGCATAAGAAATATCAGCATGTATGGGTTAGTATGTCATTTAATTTGAATGTTTAAATTTCACGCATAAGATATATAGCAGTAAGCATCAGCAAGGAATTTTATTTTTATAAAACATGATCATGAACGGCCTCAGCCTTAAATTTTACATGGGACAAACACCGTAGTATCAGACATACCAGGTGTACAACGCCGAAGTGATATAAGAAACTAGGTGTCATATGCCAGCTCAGATTCAATGACCTGGTAACCATGATCTACCAGGTCGCCCTCCTCATTAATGGACATACCTGCCCAGGACGCCGATCTCGGGGACCCATAATGTGACCTGGGTACATCCTAGGCCGACCACGGGAACATCTCGTGACCTGGGCATATCCCAGGTCAACCTCGACACCACCCCCGGCCAGCTCAGCACAAGCAGAGTCCTAAATGGAAACTTGTCTAAACTGAGTAAAATCCTACTACAATTCTACCTCCATCAATCCTAAACAAACCCGTAATCGTGATCCGCAAGACATGGGATTTGATTATCACACCAAATTCAAAACTGATAAGGATTGAGAATTACATTCTTATAAATAGCATCTTCAAAGGCATCATATGGTATGTGCAAATTACGTACTAAAGCTATACTCTGTTTGAGCATTATATCCTCTTTGCAGTATCACTGATTCTCACGCTGGAGGGTTATTGCTGGGACATCTCAGTCCCCCTTTACGGTGTTTTCTGTTAATCACAGGGTCTTACATCTCCTTTCTTCAAGAGCAATCTCAGCAACGTCAGTCGGAATCCTACTAGACTACACACTTGGATCAGATGTGGTCATCAGCAGCCTTTATAGCATGATCAGTTTGGTTCCGTTGCCGGGACCTCGCCAAGGAGTCTTCTGTAATGAACCATGACAACTTTAAAACAAGTACCCAGGCAGGCACCTTCAGTGGCCACTTCAGCAATGCCTACGACTGTGCCACCTACTGGACAACCCCTGGAGATTCGCCTATGACAGCCTCTGCAGGACTCCCATTTTATCAGAACACTCAAGCCTAGAGGATGGCTAGGGCGATGAGGAAGATGAAGGGAAAATGACAGGTACCCAAAGATAAGGATCCAGTCAAATTGGGTGGTGAAGATACCTGTAAGAAGGATGACCTCTAGGTAATAGGAGAAGGACGACCTCTCGCTGAGCAGGAGAGAGACCTGGCCAAGCTGGAGCACATCCGCGGTGAAAAAGCCTTCCTGGAAAAACAAAATGAATTAGAGCGACGAGAATTCGAGCTCTCCTGCAAGCTCCCAGCTCAGACACCTCACCTTCCGACCCCAGACCCTCGTCCTCATCACGATGATCGCCATGATGGCCAACCTAAAAGGAGAGAGGCCAGGGGATCCCCGGTAGATAGCCACTATTAGGGGTGTAAATGGTTCGGTTTATGACAAAATCATGAACTGAACCGCCTCCTAACGGTTCCATTTTTTTAGAACGAACCAAACCTCGTGAGGCTTGAAATTGAACTGAACCGAGCCATTCGGTTTGGTTTGGTTTGGTTTGGTTCGATTTTATGGTTCAAAGTAATTTATTTTTCAAATATTGGAAAAGAAGAAGACAAGGTAAATTTTCAAATATTGAAAAAGAAAAAGAAAGTTGAGACTAATTTTGTAAGGTCGAGAGAGATCTTATGATGGTTGAGAGAAAATTTTGGTTCTATGAGGTGTGAGAAAGAATGTCAGCGAGGTGAAATGGAGAGCGCTGGCGAGGTGAGAGGGACACTGGCGAACTAATGGTGAAACGCGACATTGCGTTGATGTGAGAGAAAAAGAGAGAGAGTTAAGAGACTAAGGCGTGCAATTACCATCTTTACTCTTAGATTTTTCTAGATCTCGGTATAAAATTTTCAAGACAAATCAATGACTATTAATAACAAGAATATTATATATATATATATATATATATATAATGGTTTGGTTTGGTTCGGTTTGACCCCTAAAACCACAAACCAAACCGAACTGATCGGTTTATAAAATTTTCAAACCGTGACCAAACCACCCTAGTCTAAAACCAAACCAAACCGCTCAGTTTGGTTTGGTTCGGTTCGGTTTCGCAGTTTGGCGGTTTAAATTTATACCTCTAGCCACTATGGAGGGTCGCGAGAGATGTCCCAAGGGCGAGCGCTAAAAACTGACTTGTGCGAAGAGTGGAGGGGAACCAAAAGCCTAGTGTCAAGGATCGCCTCAAAGCTCCTGATGAGGAAGAACGACCCAGGGGTAGTGTGCACTCCAGGATGGGAACTAGAGCCAGAAATCCTAGTCCGACTAAATCGCATAGGTCATCCTGGGTAGAGCTCGGCGAAGAACGACCTTGGAAGCCAGAGGCAGCTTGCAGTCACAGGTCAAAATGTAAATCTCCACCGCGTAGTACATCTAGCAACGACGCATCATCCCACAAGTACTCCAAGATCGACGGCCATGATCGCCGATCTAAACGAAGGAACATGAGTGAAGAGCTGGAGGATAAAGTACTGCGCAAAATGAAGGAGAGGTTGGAAGCCCTGGAATGGGGAAAAGAGAGCAAGTTGCCAAGGAATGTGACAGAGGCCTTCTGCAGGAAGATCAGGGATACCCTGCCTAATCACGCTTGAAGCTACCATCCTTGAAGAGTTATGAAGGAAATACAAACGCCCGGAGTCACGTGTCAAGCTTCAAGGCAAAAATGGGAGTATGCACCAGAGATCTGGATTTGACGTGTGTAGTATTTGTAAGTACATTCGAGGAGGTCATCCTCAAATGGTTTGAAGAACTCGAAGAGGGATCACTCAGGGACTGGTACGACCTAAAGAGGGTTTTCTTGGAAAAATACTCTTCGGCTAGTGACCTCCCCAAAAGAGAATCCGACCTCTGCGGGATTAAACAGAGACCGGGGGAATCTCTGGAAAGTTATCTGGGAAGATTCAAGAGGATCGCCGAATAGCTCCAGAATGTCCCAGATAAAATTGTGATGGACTTCTTCCAGGCTGGATGTCGATGAGCTAGGCTCTTATCAAAGGTCGGTATACGACCACCTTCTAACAGCGCGGAGATGTATTAATGTGAAGTCGACCAAGATCAAGATCAAATAAGCTCTAACACGCTTGAAAAAACACGACCAAGGCAGCAATAATGGAAAAGACGGATATTTGAGTCTCCCTCGACCCGCTATTCGTGATAAATAGGAACCTCGGGGTGCAAACGAAACCCGATAGACGCAATTATCTATGAACCTCGCTTACGAAATGCCACAAACTCTTAACTCACGAGTTTGATAAGTTCAAGTTGAGTTCTCTCTCAAGAATCTTGGTTTCTCACAATTCTCTCAAGAATTAGTGAAAGGAAAAATACTTAATTTTGATTCAATCTTGTGTACCAATTACAAGGATGATCATGGTATTTTATAGGCTCAAAAGACTCACCAAGGACTCACAAAACATACAAAAAATGTGCTCTAGAAAACCCCAAAGGTTCTTGGTGAAAACTAGGTTGATTTGGTCAAAGAAAAACACAAATTCAGTATTCCCGTCCATTCTGACCAGTCTTTGTTTGGGCTTAACTTTGTCTAGAGACATCGAAATTAAGATCCGTTTGATGGGTTGGAAACTAGACTTCTAGGGATTTCCAACCATATATTATACACCAATTTTTGAGCTCTATAACGTCCTATGTGGCCCGTTAAAGTTGACCTAAAAAATTCTAACTTGTAGTAGTTTGTTTATTTTTATCCTTGTTTCACGAATTATTCAGACTTTAATTATGTAAATGGGCTTCCAACATGAAAATGGGCCTTCTTTCTTGGTCTTGGACATCCTTGATTGTAGTCTTGGACTTGATCTCTTCTACAAGTGATATTAGGGCCTCTTGAATCTTCTTAGCCCGTGCTCTTGTCATAGGTCCTTCATTGATGCTCAATGGGTCACGACCACGAGCATCTTGACCTAAGCCTTGCCTTCCTTGATCCTCATCATTCCCCTCCTCTTGAGAAGGATTCGACCTCTAATCATTACCTGTGTCAAAAAGAGATAGATCAGCAACATTAAAAGTTGCATGAACATTATACTCACTTGGAAGATCAAGTTGGTAAGCATTGTCATTTAGCCTTTCAAGAATTTGGAATGGCCTGTCGCCTCTAGGATGTAACTTAGAACGACGTTTCATTGGAAACCGTTCTTTCCTCAAATGCAAACATACCCAATCTCCAAGTTCAAGTACAACCTGCTTTCGACCTTTGTTTGCTTGTTTGACATATTGTGATGTCCTCTTTTCAATGTTCAATCGAACCTGTTCATGTAAATTTTGGATTACCTCCGCCTTGTGTTTTCCATCCATGCTAGCACATGCCTTTACTGGAATAGGAATAAGATCTAAAGGACTACAAGGGTTAAATCCATAAACAATCTCAAATGGAGAATAATTAGTAACAGAATGAACAGAACGATTGTATGCAAACTCAACAAATGGAAGACTTTCTTCCCATGTTTTCAAATTCTTATTCAAAACAGCCCTTAGCAATTGGATAAGACTCGATTCACAACTTCTGTTTGTCCATCCGTTTGAGGATGAAATGATGTAGAAAATAAAAGCTTAGTGCCCAGTTTGTTCCACAACACACGCCAATAAAAATGACTGACAAACTTAGTGTCTCGATCACTCACAATTGTTTTTGGCATGCTATGGAAATGCACAATTTCTTTGAAAAACAAGTCCGCTATATAACTAGCGTCATCGGTTTTATGACACGTAATGAAATGTGCCATTTTTGAGAACTTGTCAACTACTACAAATACCGAATCATGACCATGCCTAGACCTTGGTAGTCCAAGCACGAAATCCATAGAAATATCAATCCAAGGAGCATGTGGGATAGGCAATGGAGTGTATAACCCATGGGGTTCTACTCGGGATTTGGCATGCTTACAATTAATACAACTAGAACAAACACGTATGACATCCACTTTCATCTTTGGCAAAAAAAAATGCTCCTTTAAGGTCTCGAGTGTCTTAAAGACACCAAAATGTCCCATAAGACCTCCACCATGTGCTTCACGAACAAGCACTTCACGAATAGAACACTTAGGTATACAAAGTTTATTTTCTTTAAAAAGATAACCCTCGTGTCTATAGAACTTTCCAAATGCTACTTTTTCACATGCTTCAATGATGGATGCAAAATCAGAATCATCACATTACAAATTCTTGATAAATGCAAAACCAAGTAATCTAGAATGCAAAGTAGTGACTAAAGAATGCCTACGAGATAAAGCATCAGCCACTATGTTATCCTTGCCCTTCTTATACTTAATCACATAAGGAAATGACTCGATGAACTCTACCCACCTAACATGTCTTTTATTCAGCTTGCCTTGACCCTTCAAGTATTTAATCGACTCATGATCTGTGTGAATCACAAATTCCCGAGGTCGAAGGTAATGCTCCCATGTTCTAAGGCATCTCACCAAAGCATATAGTTCTTTGTCATAAGTAGAATAATTTAAGGATGCTCCACTTAATTTCTCACTAAAATATGCTATGGGTCTACCCTCTTGATTCAAAACTCCACCAATTCCCACTCCCGATGCATCACATTCTAACTTAAAATTTTTGTTAAAATTTGGCAAAGCTAGAATGGGAGCAGAAATTAATCTCTCTTTTAAAAGGTCAAAGGCGGCTTGTTGCTTGTTGCCCCAATGAAACTTAACCTCTTTTTTTACCAATTCATTCAATGGTGCCGCAATGGTGCTGAAATCTTTGACAAATCTTCGATAGAAACTTGTCAAACCATGGAAGCTCCTTACTTCACTAGCATTTGTAGGAGTAGGCCACTCCTTGATTGCTTTAATCTTCTATTCATCGACCTCTACACCTGCTGCACTTATGACAAAACCAAGGAAAACAATTCTTTCCATGCAAAATTCACATTTCTTAAGATTAGTATATAAAGAATGTTCTCGCAAAGTATCCAAAACGGCGCAAAGATGCACCATGTGTTCTTCCATGTTTTTGCTAAAAATCAGAATATCATCAAAATATACAATCACAAATTTTCCAATGAATTCCCTAAGGACATGATTCATTAACCTCATAAAGGTGCTAGGTGCATTAGTCAAACCGAAAGGCATAACTAACCACTCATACAACTCAAATTTGGTTTTAAATGCTATTTTCCACTCATCTCCCTCACGAATTTGGATTTGATGATATCCTCTTTTAAGATCAATTTTTGTATAGATTATGGCGTCATTTAATTCATCAAGCATGTCATCCCATCGCGGAATAAGATAACGATACTTTATAGTTATTTGGTTTATGGCTCTACAATCTGTACACATTCTCCATTCACCATTTTTTTTGGGTACCACAATTATCGGAACCGCACAAGGGCTCAAAGATTCCCTTATCTTACCATTCTTGAGTAGACCTTCCACTTGCCTTTGAATTTCTTTTGTTTCTTCGGGATTGGCTCTATAAGCCGGTCGATTTGGCAAAGTGGCACTGGGCATGAAGTCAATTTGATGTTCAATCCCTTAGAAAGGTGGTAAACCACTTGGTTCATCTTCGGAAAAAACATCTTCATATTCCTGCAAGAGAGATAAGACAAATGGAGACATAGTTTTTGATATATCATTGGAAACAAGATTTTGTTTGAAAACAATTATCAATACCTCTCCTTCATTTTCCAACTCCCTCTTAACCTCACAAGGTTTAGCATAAAAATTATGTCTTATTTTCTCTTTGCCCTTTGGCTTTTCGACTATTTTCTTTTCTTCCTCTTCCCCTCGTGTATCCTCCCTCTTGTTTTTATTATTTTTACTCTTTTTTTTTCTCAACACTCTAATTTTCTCTCTCTTCCAACTTCCCACTCTCATTATTTTTCCTCTCGGCCTCATTAACCTTACTTCTCTTGGCCTTTTCAAGTTGGAGTTCATATACTTGTTGAGGAGTCAAGGATACAAGTGTAAAAGCCTTGTCATTGTGTTTCAAGGTGTAATGGTTTAGGAAACCATCATGAATCACATGACGATCATATTGCCAAGGTCTGCCCAAAAGAATATGTCCTACTTGCATAGGAACAACATCACACATTATTTCATCCTTGTACTTTCCTATGGAGAAGGAAATCAAAGCTTGTTTTGTCACCCTCAATTCTCCACAATCACTAAGCCATTGTAGTTTGTATGGATGGGGATGTCTAATAACCGGGATGGCTAATTTTTCTATCACCTTCATACTCACTACATTAATGTTACTTCCACTATCTATTATCAAGTCACACCCTTTCCCTTTGATGTTACAACGGGCATGAAAAATGTGCTCCCTTTGTTGGTCACATAACTCCTTAACCTGTGTACTTAAAACATTTTTCACAACTAAGGCTTCAAGTGTATATGGGTCATCCTCCTCACTTTCTTCCTTCTCTTCCCCCTCTTCTCTCATATCTTCCTCCGAAAAGTATTCATTTCCTTCCATGTATACTACCGTCTTGTTTGGACATTGTGAAGCTATAGGTCCCCTTCCATTACATTTAAAGCAAACAATTTCCCTTGTCTTGGTTGGGTTAGGAACTACATTCTTACCTTTTTCAACCTCCCTACCCTTTGATGAATCCCTAAAGGATCTACTTGGTATAGCACTAGAGTTTTTGTTCAACTCTACCTTGGGTTTATTAGAGTTGTGAATAGAAGAAGAAAAAGAATTATAGTTTCGGGTATAAGGACCCCTCCTCTTAAGTTGTCGTTCCACCTTTACGGCGGCATGAACAACTTCTTCAATTTCATCATATTCCCTTAACTCTACTACATTTGCAATTTCTCTATTCAGGCCATTGATGAATCGAGAGATAGTTGCATCAATATCCTCGTTGATATTGGCTTGAATAAGTATCATTTCTAACTCCCTATGGTACTCCTCCACTGATTTATTCCCTTGAGTCAAGGTTTGAACTTTTCTCAACAAATCACGATGGTAGTAATTTGGGACAAATCTTTTATGCATAACATGTTTCATTTCTTCCCACGTGTTAATGCGTCTCTCTCCCATTCTCCTCCTATTAATCACTAACTGTTCCCACCAAATACTAGCATATTCGGTGAACTCTAAAGATGCAAGTTTGATCTTTTGAGCCTCCGTGTAGTTATTACACCCAAATAGGACTTCTACTTTCCTTACCCACTCCAAATACTCCTCCGGATCAATTTTACCCTTGAAAGAAGGAATTTTCATTTTTATGTTTGAAATTCCCCTTTTTTGTCGAAAATTGTTTACTCTCTCATCCTCCCTCCTATCATTCCTCCTATTACCCTCAAACTCCCTTTCTGCCCAATCATCTTCTTCCTCAACATAGGTTCCCCTCCTCGGTTGGAATCGAGGTTGTGCTTTCCCTCTTTCTTCTAATCTAGTTAATCGTTGAGTGATATCCTCCATCATCCTCAATAATTGTTCATTAGTATTCATGGTATTTTCTCCTCCATTGTTTCCATGCAAAGGTACTTCGTTATTAAGGCCGTCTTGTGACTTTTTTTTTTTGGTCAAATATAAACAACTCACAAACACTCGTGTTTCACACTCAACTCACAAACACTCAAATCCTTGGAGAGAAATCTTTCCTTGAAATTAGCAATAGTAAGTGCAGAATTTTGTGTTTCGAAATTGTTCAAAATTGACAATTGCAAAATCTGGGCTTCAAGGTTCTTTGGCTAGATTTCAAAGTGAGAATTCAAGTTCACAATGAAAGCAAGAAAAGAAATGAAACACAATTTCAGCAATTTCGCAATAGAGCAAACAAGAATGAAAATGAGACACAATGGGTGATTTAGATGACAATATGATGAGTATGACAAGATGATTATGACATATGTTTCAGCAAGTAACAATTAGAGCAAAACAACAACAAAGATGGATGAGCAAGATTTTGAATATATGATGGATGAGTATATGAAAGATGAAATCAATGGGAAGTGTTCTAGCAATTAGCACTAAGAATAAGCAACAAAGATGTGATAAACAAGATGTTTAAAGTGTTCCAACAAGCTTAAATTAGGACAATCAAACACTCGTTAAAAATTCTTCCAAATCCAACAACTTTCTGCCCAAATTTTTTTTTTTAATTTTCAGATTCATGCTTTTCTTTTGATTAGCTTGATTCACTACTTTTTTTTTTTTATTTAGCAATTTTTTAAAAAAACAATGGGCAAATTTTTATTTTTATTTTTTGGATTGGATATGGCAAGATAAAAAAGTTGATACATAAATTGCTAGAACAAAGTTCAACGCAGATTTATGAGTTACAAAGATACTAGGACATATTTTAAAGAAGTTTATTATGCTCAAGTGATCAACAAAAAGAAATGGAATCGATAGATGAAGAAATATGACTATATGAAGAATAAAGAAACACAATATTGCTAGAACAAAGAACACAAAATTGCTGATTTTTTTTTTTTTTAAGACGATGAAGAACAACAAACTTGTTGAAAACAAGAATAGATGAAGGACAATGGTATCTAGAATTCACCACAAAGAAGAAATGGATAGATGAAGAACAACATAGATGAAAGAAACGATAAAACGACTTTGTTGGGTACTAACCTCTTCGATTGCTCTGATACCGATTGATGTGAACTCGACCAAGATCAAGATCGAAGAAGATCCAACACACTTGAAGAAACACGACCAAGGCAGCAACAATGGAAAAGACGGATATTTGAGTCTCCCTCGACCCGCTATTCGTGATGAATAGGAACCTCGGGGTGCAAACAAAACCCGATAGACACAATTGTCTATGAACCTCGCTTATGGAACGCCACAAACTCTCGACTCACGAGTTTGATAAGTTCAAGTTGAGTTCTCTCTCAAGAATCTAGGTTTCTCACAATTCTTTCAAGAATTAGTGAAAGGAAAAATACTTAATTTTGATTCAATCTTGTGTACCAATTACAAGGATGATCATGGACTTTTATAGGCTCAAAAGACTTACCAAGGACTCACAAAACATACAAAAAACGTGCTCTAGAAAACCCCAAAGGTTGTTGGTGAAAACTAGGTTGATTTGGTCAAAGAAAAACACAAATTCAGCATTCCCGTCCATTCTGACCAGTCTTTGGTATTTTGGGCTTAACTTTGTCTAGAGACATCAAAATTGAGATCCATTTGATGGGTTAGAAACTAGACTTCTAGGGATTTTCAACCATATATTATACACCAATTTTTGAGCTCTAAAATGTCCTGTGTGGCCCGTTGAAGTTGACCTAAAAATTCTGACTTGTAGTAGTTTGTTTATTTTTATCCTTGTTTCACGAATTATTCAGACTTTAATTATGTAAATGGGCTTCCAACATGCAAATGGGCCTTCTCTCTTGGTCTTGGACATCCTTGATTGTAGTCTTGGACTTGATCTCTTCTACAAGTGATGTTAGGGCCTCTTGAATCTTCTTAGTTCGTGCTCTTGTCATTGGTCCTTCATTGATGCCCAATGGGTCACGACCACGAGCATCTTGACCTAAGCCTTGCCTTCCTTGTTCCTCATCATGTATACTACTGCGCAAAGAATTAGGAATGTCAAAAAAACTTTGGAAGAGCAGGAGAAGGAAAGTCTGAAGCCTACAAGAACCTCAAAGCAGAAAAATGAGTAGAAGTCGGGGGATCAGAAAAAGGAACGAAATGGTAATGCAAACAGCCAAGGAAAGGGGAATAACAAATACTCAAAGAAGGAGGAATTCTACACCCCCCTAAACGGGACCAGGGAGCAGATTATGAACGTGCTCCTTCAGGAGAACAGGATCAGCCAACCTCCACCTCAGAGAAAGACTCCTTATCCTCGCAATCCCAACAAAAGGTGTGCCTATCACAATGATATTGGGCACACCACCAAGGATTGCATCCAGCTTAAAAAGGAGATTCAAAAGCTAATTGACAAAGGGGAACTCCGAAGATATGAGCAGAAAGGAGACGAGAGAAGAAGACCAATGGAGGCCCCAAGAGCCAATACCGAAGAGGATGAAATATTGGTGAACACGATCATGGAGGAATGGTCGAGCATCACCAAGTTGAAAACCGCGATCAATAGTCTCAACTATACGGTCGGCCTGCCTCAGGTCGGGGGAAAGAGGGGGATCACATTCTTACCCAACGAGCTGGAAGCCAACCCTATAGCCAAAAGCCATTCTTTGACCATAAAAGCAAAAATTGGCAAAGGAAGGGTGAAGAGAGTATTGATCGATATAGGAAAAGGGAATTAAGGACATTCTGTTTTACAAATGCTTCCAAGCGATTGGATTGGGAAGCTCACATTTTAGCCCAAGTGGGGTCAAGCTGGAAGGCTTCACGGAGCACAAAGTCACTGTCAAATGAACGGTTGACTTAAGGGTAGTCCTCGAAACGAGAGATAAATCCCATACCAAGGTCGTGACTTTTTTAATCCTTGATATCTCCTCCCCGTACAATGCTATTCTAGGCCTTTCAGCTCAAATAAAGTTTAAAATGGTGATCTCCCCAGCTCAACAAAGGATTAAATTTCCCACAGATAATGGGGTTGGGGAGCTAAAGAATGATCCAAGAAGTACTCTGAATTACCTCCTGGAGGAAAAGAAAGCTGAAGAAGCTCGGTTGAAGGGGAAGAGGAAGATGACAACAGTAATAGCAAGCAAAGAGGTCCATAAAGAGGATCACTCCAACAAGAGACCAAAGTCAATAATAATCAAAGTAAAGGCAGGGGCTGAAAAAGGGAGCCCCTCTGACAACCAAGCATAGCAATCAGCACGAGTTGGCTCGTCCAGCCCACAAACCTCGGACGCCAAAGGCGACGATGCGCCCGACGTGCCTATTTTGGGCACCGAGCACACCGACTCGCCCACAGTCATGGATATACACAAGTGAAAAGAATGCTCCACCTCACATCCCAAAAAAGCACGAAAGACGACCTGCCCAACGTACCCACTCTGGGTGCCGAGTAGGCCGACTCACACCCGGTGGCTGATGGGGACAACAGAAAGAAGCATAATAAGGTCATCATAATAGAAAGCTTGGATGCTAGAGATCAGCCAGATATTCAGCCCTATGACGACCTTGACGAGGTAATTATCAACTTCGACTTCCCAGAGCAAAAAATCAAGGTTGAGCTTGAAATTGGCAAACATGAAAGAGAGGCCATAATTGCATTTCTTCGGGAGAACAAAGACGTGTTCGCTTGGAAGACTGAAGACATGGAGGGAATCAACAAGGAGGTCGTTGTTCACAAACTAAACCTTGATCCAAGCGTAAGACCTGCTCAACAACGACCTAGGATATTCTTCCTTGAGAAACAAGCAGCCATAAAGGAGGAAGTTGACAAGCTACTCAAAGCCAACATCATCGAGGAGGTCTTCTATTCGACCTGGATTTCAAATGTGGTGATGGTCAAAAAAAAATGTAAAAAGTGAAGAATGTGCGTTGACTTTACAAACCTGAACAAAGCATACCCCAAAGATTAGTACCCACTGTCGAGGATAGATCAACTGGTGGAGGCGATAGCGGGCCACAAAATACTCAGTTTCATCGATGTATATTCGGGGTACCATCAGATATGTATGTGGCTAGCTGACCAAGAGTTGACAGCCTTTCAAGCAGCAGGAGCTATCTTTTGCTACAAAATGATGCCCTTTGGTTTTCTCGACTTAATATATCTAACCATGGTTTTCCTGACTCAATTAAGTGAGTCTCTTTCACCAGAGAGGAACTGAATTATCCATTAAATATTAGTGTGATCTTCAAGATAATATATCAGAGTTATTCGTTAGGAGATATACTAGGCCTTTGGTATAGCTCTGATAGTATCCTCTTTGATCAGCAGCCTTTTAGTCTTTAGTAGGTCCATTAACATTGCTTAGAGAATCAATGGTTTTGCTTTAGTGCTGGTCTTCTTTGTTTACTGATCGTGAACATCTTCCATAATACATAGTAGTCATGGTTGATTTTTGCCCTAACCTAAAATTGTCATGAGATTGTCCAGCATGCAGATTATCTAGTCACTCTAAACTAAGACTAGGTAATGGTTACAAGCAAATCTAATGAATAAGGGAATATACAAATGAATATTGTTTATTTGCATAAACATATTCCCAAAAAAGAGCTTGATTATAATAAGGTAATGAAATTCTTGAGATCCTCAAACTAATAATGCATGTTCTTAAACTGAGTCCTAGAGTCCACTTGGAAGGACATAAAAGCACTTGGCTATATCAGCAACTGTCTTAAAAAGTTAATCAACCTTGGTATGAAGGCTGGCATCAGGATTGGCATTAGAGGGTGTTGGTATATCTTCAAAGAGTATAACTTCATGTTCAGTGGAGGTTGATGGACCAGCATAGGATAAAGTGGAGGTTGCTGAGGGTTGTGGTGTTGCTTGATGGGATAAAGTTTGCTGTTGGGCGTGAAGTGGACTGTTGGTGAGTATGGATGGGTGAGTGAGGTGGTGAAAGGGTAGGTGAATGTTGGGGAGTTGGAGATTGTCATCATTAGACGATAACTTAATGGGTTCTATGATAGGGTTAAGAAGGCGTGGATGTAATGCTATAATTAGGATGGTCTGTTGGCACAATTTGGGCTTAGTTGGGTTCAAGTTTGCAAAAGTTTATCGCAATGAAAAATTATGGAATGGGCTTAGGTTGTCTAGGAGTATCCTAAGGGAAGGTTAGATGGAGGGTTAAGTAGATTGCGTGATAGCATCAAATTCAGCTTTAGTAGAGTTTAAAAGGGTGATAAGAGTGATAGTGGGATGAAAATGAAAATGAACTATATATAATGATAGTCTCAATAGATTCAAGATCAATGGTAATCTTGTTGTTTGGAATCAACAGTGCAATGACTGAGGAAGAACATAATGCCATGAAGAAGAAGTTCATTGGTGACACTCATTCAGAGTTAAGTACAGATGCAAGTGCATATAAATCAAATCATAGGAAGAAATATGAATCATTCAATCCAAAGATTAATGCAAAGGATATCAGGTTAACATTAGGTATGGCATACAAAAAATGCAGAGGAGTTTAAGGAGGCAGTTAGGCACATGCAATAGTTAATGGCATAGATTTCAAGTTTTTGAAAAATGAAAAGAGGAGGGTGTGTGTAGTTTACATGAACTCCCTTGCATGCCCTTGGAGGATTTGGGAAAGTCAAGACAAGGGGGTAAGGACTTTTAAGATTAGTACCATTAATCCACATCATATGTGTAGTAAGAGTTTGAGGAGTAAACAACTTACAGCAAAATGGATTGCCACCAAGTACTACATAACAATAAAAGTAATCCTTCTTGGAAGCTTGAATACGTGGAGGCAGAGATAATGAAAAAATATTAATTGGATTTAATTTTGGGTACTTACAACTGGCCATCGTCTGGAAATGAACCCTTGAAGCCTCCAAAGTACAAGGCAATGCTAGGGGGCCAAAGAAAAATAGAATGAAACCACCTCATGAAGAATCCAAACAAACAACTAGGGGTACACATAAATTGAGTATGCAAGGGATTAGCATAGCTTGTAGTAGTTGCAAAGAACTTGGGCATAACAAGAAAGGGTGCAAGCAACCAAGGGCAAGTAATGAGAAAGTAACTTATGCAATTGGGGTCTAAACTGAGGTAGTAATTTACTTTGCTTGTTTTTATTTATCAAGTTCTCATTGGTTCTTCTTGGTTGATAGTAATTATGTTTCTTGTATATTGTTAGGTCCTATAGGTATGCTCAGAATATAGGCTAAGGGGGGTGAATAGCCTATATGACCTTTATTTAAAATGTATCCTATTTTAAAATATCTTTTAAGAACAATGATGAAATGTTTATTGGGTCTGGTCAATTTCCTTGCAAAGCAACTCTGCTGATGCTCAGCAGGTTTGCTTCAGCAGACTTTAGATACTCTGTCACAGTGGACTTAAGCAACTAATTAGAATTTGATGTTATAGTATTTGCTGGTTCAAATGAGTTTGTGCAGTAGAAAGACTTACAACAAATATATATATATATATATATATATATATAACATGTAAGATCAAAATAACTATAACTAGATTAGAACAAATACGACACAATAGCAGACTTAGATCTTCATTAGATGCAACTATCTTTTCCATGAACAGATTGCTTAATAAGTAAAACAGATAATACAGGAAAGACAGGTAAAGGCAGAATGTAGAAAAATATATTTTACCCCCTCCGTCCCTTAATTATTGTCTTGATTGACTCGGCACACGGATTAAGAAAAAATAATTGACTTGATTATTAATATTGGTATAATGTGCAATTTCCTTTAATGCCTATGTGTATGTGATCCATAATTAAAGTAAGGGAAAAATTAAGGGTAAAATGGTAAAAGTGATGTCCTAAAAAGGAAAATTTTCAAACAAGACAATTATTCTGGGACGAACAAAAAAGGAAAGGAAGACAATAATTTAGGAACGGGGGGAGTATATTAAAATTCAGCAGAATTTACTCAAAGGTAAACATGCTTAGTACATCAACCTAGACTCTCTATCTTAGCAACTTTCCAGAGTTTCATGGAAAGGATGACAGAAGGGGAAAGGGAAGATATACATGAGAACTCTCACCTTAGCAATCCCAAGGCCCTTAGGGAGAGGGAAATGACAGTGCCAATGTGAGAGTAATGTGAGAAGAAAATATTATGGGTTGTTCAAATAGCAAGTATTTGAACAACTGAGTGCAAAGCACTCGACCAACTATGATGACACATTATTACACAAGCGACAACTCTTGGAATGAAATACAAGTCTGCCGGTATGAATGCAATGTGGATTATTAGTTCATGATCTTCATCGGACATTTTCAAGAAGGTTTTGTCTCCAACGTTAGGCTGGGTGTTTAATCTTTGGTTGTAGATCTAGAGTTTAGGAGCAATAGATAGTGAGTCTTTCGAAGGAAGAAATAACTCAAATCAAGAAGTGAGTTCTTGGCTAAGCGAAGTTTCTTGCTTTATGAATTTCTGATCGATCTCTCTCACAAAAACTGTTTATTCTTATACTTGTGTTTTTTTCACTTTCTGGTGGTCTCACAGTTGAACTGATTTCTTCATATACACACCTTGGAAGAGGGATGAGAGACTTCTTTTATAGTCGAAGAGGTAAAGGATCCGTTGAGACTTGAATGTATTTCAAACTTTTGGAGTGTTTGTCTTCTAGTGTATCAGAGTACATCTTGAGGACTGTTGGTTAAAGAAATGTTCCTGAAGATCTTGACTTTGAATTTTATCCAAAGAAATAGGCTGTCGTTGGATAAGATTTGTCGTTGTAGGCCTGTCTGTGAGTAGTGTACTGTAGCTTGTCCTTCGTTGATTTGTCTTGAAAGCTAGGATCAAGTACAGGAGAGGAAATATCCAATGGATAAGAGTGAGGCTTAGATAGTTGGACGTATCTTTATGCTGAAAAGGAGATTTGTAAAAGTGCTTTTGCGAATCACTGTAATCGTGGCAGCTTTGAAGAAACGACTAGCTTTCCTCTTTGAACTAAAAAGCACTTTTTGCAGTACTGACACTTTTTCTTCAGGATACACAAATAGGAAAATCATAATTAATTCGATCATGTGATCCTTTGAGAAGTGTGTTTGGGAAGTCCACTTTAAAGTTGATCAACTAGATACATTTGAAATAATATCTAGTTGATAAATATCTTAGATTTGAGCTGGACTTCTAATTCCACGTCATCAGCTTTCTTGACACGCTGGAGCTTCCAGACCTCACGGTTTGCTGATTGAAGGCTGCTGACTAAGTAACTGCTTGGCGAGATATCTGCTAGTAAGATGTGTGCTAGTGCTTGCACTTGTAGAGCTAATCCATGTGTGATCATCATAAGTAGGTAGAACAAAGACTCAGATATGTACAAAGACTTCCAAGTCTAATGACCTATGCAATATTTAACGAGTTGCCACGCTAACCGGTACACAGCCGTTTTAGCCACCCGTGGAATATGCGTTGTAATGGTGACGAGCAAATAACAGTTTGGAACATGCAAACATACATAGCAAATGTTGTGCAGGCATATTCCTAACATATATATATATATATATTTGTATATCATTTCTTCTAGGTTCTACTTCAAAGAAAATAATTCAAGGAAACACACAAGAGAAAAAACTCTAATTCAAAGGGTTTATACCAAATATAGAAATGAAGGTACGAAGAAGATACCTCAAGTACCTGAAGGTGAGAAAGGAAAGAGCGAAAGGCCTAGAAAGGTTTTGCGAATGAAGAACCAAGACATGATTTTTGTAAAATTTATGTCACACCAACTAGAGAAATTTTCATAAGGTATGTTGACTAGTTTTATTTCAATTGTGTACCATTTCATCTGCCTAAATTTTTTATGGTTCTTAAATGTCAACTAACATTGATGTTTTGTACTTGTTTGTAGGCCCCTGGAGCATCTAGACCTGTAAATTTGGATACTTATGCACTACAAGTCAACCCACTCCCTCAAGCCAGACAGCTTTAGCCACATCAACTGCAGCTACTCAACCAGGAAGGAGTATAACCTTATGGATTTGACCAAGAAGGTACGGCTAGCCAAGAAGGAGCATGGCCTTATGGCCAAAAAGAGAGAAGAACAACAAAAATAGGCTGAAGCTCAAACATCAGCCACTGCAGCTACTCAGCCAGCTAATCCCTTGTTGCCAGCTGAAGCTGAAGTCCAACATCAGCCAACTGAGGAGTAACCTGCTGGAGTGGTTATTGAAGTTGTTAAAGCTATTGAAGCTGAAGCCACAGCTGAAGAAGGAGAAATTAGTGAAGATGCAGTTGTTGAATCCCCTCCTTTAGTTGAGGAGGAGCCTCAATCATCAGAGATTGAGCAGTCTATTGAGGAGGAGTCCTCAAATAATGATAATAATGATACTGATGATGATGAAGATGATGGTAGAGAATGAGCTGAAACCTTACCCATTCAAACTCAAACCTCTCTCACAATCCTACCATTTGCCCCTCCACTTCTCACCTTTCCCTAACCTCAGCCTACCCAAACACCAAAACCAACAGAAATCATCCCCTCACCAAACCATCAGCCAGTTGAAATTCCTATCTCTTAGCCAGCTGTTGTCCTACTCTCTTCCCCACGAGCTGAGACCTCTATACCTTCAGCCCCAACTCCTGATGTTCCTTCGGTCACCACTGACTCCACTTCACTTAGTGTTCGTGTTCAGAGTGATTTAGAGGACTCTAAAGAATCCTCTGCTGAAGAATACCTGTTCACTTTAACTGATCAGTTAGTTAAAGATGAAGCCAAAGATGCAATGGAAACTGAAGTTCTGGCTATCCCCCTTCCTCCACTTGCTGCTAAAAGGAAAACGGAGTTTGACTTAATCATTGAAGTCATACGCAATCTTAAAGAGTTGAAGAACAAGAGGATCAAGTTTGATTTTGAATGTAAGGATGAGGAAGGAGCTGAAGAGGTTGTTGCTGAAGAAGCTGCTAATAAGGCTGCTGAAGCTGCTCCAACTGATGCTGCTACTGATGCAGCGACTGAAATTCCTGCTGATGCATCTACTAAAGCTGCTGCCACCTCTGCTGGTACTTCTACATCTGCCCCTTCAATTACTTTTGTAGGTTTTGAAGCATTAAAGGATGCTCAACTAAAACTTGATGCAATATTCTATGTACTGATCTAATCTAATTAGGAGATAACCAACAGATTGGGATCAATCAATGCTTTGACATTTCAGCAAATGCAGATGGAAATCACACTCAGTAACGTGGTTCAGTTGCAAGATAAACTTCGTGGCCAAGTGATGGTGATTATTTCTGAGGTTCGCAGGGCTATGGCTGCAGGGTATCCGAAGAATGTATATTTCAATAAATGGGAGGATGTGATTTCTTATCAGACAGAAGCTACTAATCAAGTTTGAGATGCTAAAGAAAGGCTGCGTAAAGCCATTCAGGAGGAGAAGAAGCAAAAAGCAAGGGTTGATGCTCTTGCCAGAAAGATTGCTGAGCTGAGGAGAAGACTGAATATCCCTCAAGCTGACACTGCCCCTTTCTCTTCATCTTCAGCCGGAATTGACCTTGTCCACATCAATGATGAAAGCAGCTGATCTATCTCCTACCCCTTCCTTCATTATACTTTTTACTTTAAGCTTTAAGTTTTAGTTTTTACATTTTCAATTATCTACATTCAGTACTTTTTTTACTTCAGTTTTTAGAAGGCACATTTTTTTGCCTTGTATATTTCCTTACCAAACTCTAATCTTTGCAGGGTTTTATACATACATCTGAGGTATAAACTTTCTGTCAGAGTAGACTTCCTTAAAATTACTTATCTATTGTTTGTGCTTTGATATGAATGGCTTTAAGTAAATAGGAGGAGTTTGTTGGTCCTTCAATGATTTACTTAAAACCATTCTAACTTATTTGGAATCACTTAAGAATTAGCCAACGTTATATATCTTAAGCTGATGAGTGATTTGTCTCTTTAAATCAGTCAACTGATTCTGCCAGGAATCAGTGACTGATAATGACTTAAATATTTTCTAAGTCAGTCACTAATAAATTGACATAAGAACAGTAGACTGATAATGTCCTTGTCTTATCTTTTGTGTAAGTCTACTGGTCTTTAAACGGAAGCTTCCTTGATAAGCTTTTGTAGCTATTTTGAATTTGTGTCAGTACATTGCGTGCTTTAAATACAAACATGCTTTATGCTTTACATTTAATGTATTCTGAGACACTTTCCACTCTAAGCTTTCTGTGTATTTTAGAATGAAAATACAGGTTCAACCTACCTCTTCTGAGATAGCTCAAAGCTCGAGGAGAGTTGCTCACACAAATTTGACTTGCACGACACCAGAACATTTAATGCAAAGTCAAAAGCTTCCAACGGCAATAATCTTAGCTCTGCCTATATAAAGCCGAAGAAGCATTGAAGAACTCTCACCTGTACATACAAAGCTCTCAAGCATTCAAAGTACTCTAATAGTTCAAGAATTCTAGAGCTTCATTAAAGAGAAAAATACTTAGATTATTTACTGCTTATTCTCATTCTTTATTTTTGCCTTTAAGTTCAATCATTGTATTGAATCCCTCTCAACTACTTAGTTTTTGAGGGATTATTGATTGTAACACATGAGATTGATTTGTTCCTTTGAACATTCAATCTCCATATTCACAGGTCTTTCCTGTACACTGATCCGATAGAGATCGTTTAGGATTATTAATAGTAATGCACTTCAAAATCCAAGTTTGACCAACTTGGTAGTTGACGTAGCAGTTTTCATACTGTGAACCACTCTATATTCTGTGATCATTTATTGCTTGCTTTCCTTGAACAAATTGACTAAAGCTTTAAGCATTGTCTTATTACTTAAAGCTTCAATCATCCAATTTACTCTACACCAGTCTACACTTCAAAGTTGTCTCATAAGTTGATTCTTCAACTGATCAAATTGATTAGTTGGTTGATTTCTCTAAAACTGCATTTCCGCTGCCATAGTTTATAAAAGGTTTTAAAATTTTATAAAAAGATTTTTTAAGGTTATTCACCCCCTCTAGTCTTATCAGTTGCCTAAACTGGACCTACATATGTTATTGGTTTAAAGTTATGATTGTCAAAGATTAAACCTTTAAAATCATATGATGGGTATTTTCAAACATATATTTCCTCTTAAAATGTCACAATGATATACACTTACACTGTAATTTGCGCATCCATAGAAGAGCTTGTTAGGTTACTATCAGTTCGTGAGGTCTTCAATGGAGCTGGAACATTGCAATCACACCATGAAACACCTTCGTGAGATCTAGCACGCGATTGCCCTATTGACAAAGCCATGACTCCTTTTTGGATTCACAGAGGTCAAATCGAACTGAGTCAGTTTGAAGATGGATTTTCTTAATTCCTCTATTCTTGTCGAAAAGATAGATTTTGAGACAAGCAAAGACAATCAAATGATTGGGTTTGAAGATGGAGAATCGACGATTTAAAGATGGAGTCACAAACTGAAAAAAAAAAATTGGGCTTGGATGGAAACAACGTGAGAAAGCAAATGAGTGGTAAAAGTTTGCCGAGGTTGATGTTATACTAGCATTCCCTGTTTGTTAAAAATAAGGGTATTTTTGGCATTTAAAAAAGTTTTAGACGAAAAGTGTAACAATAACGCTGGGAAGGGGATGACTGAGAAATACAAAATGTAGGACCAAATGAATAGAAAAAAAGAGGAAAGACCAATCAGAGAGTTTGAGTTGTTTTCTTTGAATTGGTAAAAATAATACTTACAAATGGTCACGTGAGTCATATATGAACAAATTTCGTCAATTCAAACGATAGTGCCTAAATAGAATGTATAATTTAAGAAAATATTATAATTAAGCGGGTCACATTACTTCAAGTAGTAATTGATGGGGCAATTCAAACCTGACCCATTGTTGAGGGAGTTATATGTAATTTATCCAATTTTTTACTGTCAAAATATTATAATTGTGTGTGATAATATTTGTTCGTAATATCATTTGCCTATTTGTAAATAAATTTTTTAAGTTTTGATACTAAATTATTTGAGTTTTATTTCGAGCAATTTGATTGGTCAAATACGAAAGTATATTTTCCAAAGGGTAGTGCTATTCTCACCCCCAAAATTACTTAGTCTACCCATTTACTAAGTCTACCCCCCTTTTAAATACTATACCTCCTATATTACTAAGTATACCCCCCCTTATTTTCCTATTTTACCCTTTAAGCTTAAACCCCCAAAATTTATAATTTGCTAAGTATACCCACCTACATCTACCCCATCTCCCTCCCAAAACAACATCGATCAATTACATTCTCTCTTCTTCCCCGACAAACCAACTCCATTTCTTTCTTTCTTCTTTCCCTCAAACACTTTCTTTCTTCTTTCTTAGCTACCTACTTCCACAATCTCCTTCTTAGCTACCTACTTCAACAAATTCAAGCCACTACAAGCTAGATTTCAAAGTTCAAAAATGGAACCATTCGGTAAGTGTGCCATCCTAAATTTTGGCTTTTTGGTTGCATTTTGGTTGCATTTTTTTTTGTTTTTGTGAACACGCATTTTTTTTGAATTTTTGTTGCATTTTTTTACCATTTTGATGAAGTTTTTGCAATTTTCAAAGGCTGCGTAAGTTATGTGCGCGGCCCATACCGCATACAAGGGACGTGCGGCGTCCACCGCACATACCCGGTGAGTGCGGTAGGGGGTTGCCGCACGTTAATGTGTAAGTGCGGCTAGGAGATACCGCACATAAGAAGCTGAGTGCGGTAGAGATGTGCCGCACATGCATGTGTTAGTGCGGCTTGGTGGTACCGCACAGACCAGGACTCGTGCGGCCAGGTCATGCCGCACAGCACATTGAACGTGCGGCCATGGGTGCCGCACAGCGCCTTTTTTTTTTAAATAACTTTTTCAATCAACTTGCACATCAACTATTTGATGAATGTATGTAAGCTTATTACTTCTTCATTATTATTTCCTTGTTCTTACATTACTTTGGCTTGAATGAATGCAGGAAGGACATATATGCGCAGGGTTACGGCTCCGCTAGGAGCACGAATCCCAACCCCGAAAATGAGGCGAACGTATACGGGGGCTAGTTATGACGAGGGGGTGGTGATGAGGGGTCGGTTATTAGGCGGGTAATTTGGGGCGGTTATTATTCGGGGGTTATTCGGGCTTGGGGCCGGTTATGATGAAGAGGAAGAAGAT
Source organism: Platycodon grandiflorus (assembly GCA_016624345.1). Taxonomy (NCBI): domain Eukaryota; kingdom Viridiplantae; phylum Streptophyta; class Magnoliopsida; order Asterales; family Campanulaceae; genus Platycodon; species Platycodon grandiflorus. The sequence goes on along the minus strand of CM028365.1, from coordinate 27,882,628 downwards.
GTTGATAATGAAGGGGCGGTGATGGAGGTCTGGTGGTGATGGTGGTGACACTTTGCACGAAGAGGAAGCCCCATTTCCGGTGGGCGATTGATGGTTCACCGCTAGTTACATACAACACACATGTAGCTAGGTATGTTTAGAATGAGATAAAACGACCAGTGCTAAAGATGCAAAATCACACATCTAAGTTGTTGAGTTGGTCGGTTCCACTTGCAAATGCGGCAATTTGGAGAGTAGGTGGTGGGATATTGTCGAGGTCCGGACTATATACGCCTAGGTGTTCTTATAAGGAGTCATCGAAAGCCTTGGTTCTTGCTTTTGTTGAACGATGGCATCGAGACGAACACCTTCCATTTACCATTTTGTGAGATGACAATCACCTTGGATGACGTGTTTTGTCTTACCGGTCTTCCAATAAAGGGAGGCTTTGTTTATACACGGACGTTGGGATATACTATTGAGGAGCTTCTGGGATGTTGCATTTGGAAAATCTTGAGGTGATTGAGGGCACCCATGGTAGGAGAGGCTGCTCTTTCAAGTTAGAGTGGCTTCGTCGTAGGTTCGAAGATGAAGCTACAAGTGATAATGATGCTATGCAGACTAGTCTTAAGGCATATTTATTGTACATATTCGGTGCACCATTTTTGGGGACAAGAGTGGGAATCGAGTTCCTGGTTCCTATATGAAATTTTTGGACAATGTCGATAAGATACCAAAGTATGCATGGGGAGCTGCAACCCTTGCCTATTTATATCGACAATTGGGCATGGCATCTCATTAGTCATGTCGACAGATGACGGGATATACAACGCTATTGGAGGTAACAAATTTATTTGATTTATACTTAAAATGATATATATATATTTTTAGTTGTTAATAGGGGGCCGGTTATATAATAATGTACTGTATTATTTTGTTGCAGGCTTGGATATATGAGAGATTTCCATGTTTCTAACCTCCACATAACATTGAGTACGACGTCAACCACTCGCTCGAAAGTGGCAACCATTATCAGGCGCGGACATAATGTACCGCAGGTGTAGAGAGACTTGATGTCCTAACAGTAGATGAAGTGAGTTTAATTGCACTATTATAACTTTCATATTAATCGGTCTACCTATTAATGCTATATTAAGCGTGTTAATGGTTATAACTTTTACGTGTTTATTGTATGTAGGTTAATTGGACTCAGTATTCTGTTTTGGTACGCCAGTCCTATCCATTTCACCGGATCTCTTATTACCATGGATGCTTATCTGCGCCGGTGTTGTGGAGCCATACAATCCAGATCGAGTGCTTAGGCAATTCGGTTACGTCCAGACGATTCTTTTCCCTCCGATTGCTATTGGTCTTGGTTTACGAAACAACAAGAACATTACAAGGCTAATGCAGCAAGTCCCATATTATCGTCAATGGCGTAACCATGTTTTATCTGATACCAGCCTCGGTCAAGAAGCCATCCCATCAAGTGCATGCTCGGTGACTATTTACGGTGGTACGGTATATTCACATCCAAAGATGCAAAATCCAACTAGCCAATCTACATTTATTTGGCGGATGTACAACGTCCTTTGGATTATCCCACCATGTTTCGGTGTGGTTGATGCAATACGAGCCGACATTAAGATATCGATCAGCGATCGAAGTATATCGTACGAAGAGTTTGGGTCAGCTCTTGACCAAGCGTACGCTATATTGGCTCCTCATATCGGGGATGCGAGTCCTTGGATCGGGCGGAGTCCTTCAAGTCGTCGTCGTAGACATCCACGGCGTGATTAGATGAGCTAGGTTGTTGATGTACAAACAATTTTATGTAATGAACATCTTCTTTATTAATGTATTTGTTATTTACAAACAGTTTGTTGCACATATATCCTCCAGACTTGGCATTTTTCTAAGTTTTTCATATCAAATTCAATTTCATGTTCAATGATTTAACAATTATATTCGAACATAAACATACATAAACAACAACACATTTCATAACGCAAATGAAGCTCATACATAAAAATTCACTTGTCCATACATAACATTTTCGTTCACAACACTTGACTATTCTAATACAATAGGTGTACGCTTGTTGCTAACACGACTATTTCTGCTCTTTCACCGTACTTAGCCCATCGTTCACTATATATTGTATTCCACCCTTTAGCCATGGCTTGTTTATAATTAGTCCATCCGCTTGCGATTGGTGGTAATGGGGAATCGTCGCGCAAGAAGACCTATACACATTCAAAAAATTTATCAGTAATTTAACAATTGTATTCGATAAGTGACAGACGATATCCAAACAAAATGTTAGTTTTATACCTAAATATAATGGTCCCCGTTCACGAATGCAATGCAGATCAACTTAGGTTCGTCGGGGGCTTCGGTTCTCAACGGTAAATACGTCAAAGAAGATGATTCTGAAAATACAACAAAGCACACATTGTAGAATGATGCTACTAAGTAACCCATTTGAAACCAATGTTGCTTTGGTGCAAAGTCGGCGTAGCGATTGAGCATACTTTCAACTAAAAGCCGATCCGCGTTCCATGAAAACATCTTCGTACAACCCATGGTATGCGTCCAACTCCATAGCTAGTTCACCTCGAACTCTACCCTAATGGTCCTCCTTGTCATATATATGTGCAGATACGGCACGAAAACTGCAATGGCGATCTGCAATGACATTCTTCGTCTCGATGACAAACTCTCGAATCCATATCGGTAGTTGATTGATATAATCACTAGCCTGTCCAAAGCGGGTATTTCGGTGAACAACCTATTGAAAAACAAAGTATGTAAAGATTATCCGGTAAGTAAAAAAAGATGTTGACCAAAGTATGTAAAGATTACCTCGGCGAACAACCTAGTTGATTTACCTGAATCTTTGTCTTTGGAATAGAAGTGAGCATCGAAGGTTTGTCTGATGGATTTACTTCATAAGTTACCACATCATCAACCGGCGACGGCGAGCAACTATCTTCAATCGATTCCACGTACTCAAACTTGCTCGGATCCCGTTTGGTTGACTTTGATTTAGCCTTTACGTCTTAGGGCGACCTTTAGGCTTCGGTCGAGTCGACTTTCGGGAGCGCATAATTAGTCCGGGTAACAGGATTGTCTACCTCCATAAGCATTTTATACATTGCTACCTTCACATCATCAGTGGCTTCCTTAAACTTAACATCGAGATTTTGATGAAGTACACTCCATGAGCCAACTATTTCCTCCCCAACACCAACAACATCTCCCTTGCTCGGTACGAAATCTAATTTTCTCCAAAAAGCATCAACCTTGTCGAGGGGAATAGGCTCCTCCAATCGGATATATTCAGATAATTCATGCGCACAAGGAAGACCACATGTCTTTCGCAATGTACATGGACACAACAGTGCGTCAACACCTGTTTCAGGAATAGCAACCATTTCATCGTATATTTTGTTCAATGCATCCACCGACACCATACCTCGGATCAACCTAAATACATTTGCCTTGAATTTATGTTGGACGACATTCCTACTCTTCTCGAATGAATCCTTTATTGCAACGTGTGATATTTCAATAAATGTGTGAATCTGTCGCCAACATGTGTCAAAGTTTCCTTGGCTCGATCTGAGCTGTCGTTTCAACATTGTGTGCTGACTCTCCACCCTGAAAAATAAGATACAGTATGTAAGATATTGAAATATGAGAAAGTTATGAAAGCTACATTTTATTTAAATATACCTATTCATTGTGTTATTGTCATAATGCATGACATTATCAGTCCAACAAGCCACAAATCTCTCCTTATACGGCAACAACCATTGCTCCATTACATAGTTCACCGCAGGCATTGATTCCTTGAATAGAGATTGTAGTCTTTTAAGTCCCTCTTCAAATTCTGTCTCAGTCGGTGAAATCACTAAAACATTCCAATGGAGATTAAACGCATCCCATTTCTTTTTCTGGCCTAGCAATTTCTTGTAATTCGCCAAGACATTCCTATTTATATGCCATCGACAAAGAAAATGGCTCCACGTGGGGAACGTTTTCTCAATTGCATTCATTAAAGCCTTTTCCCTGTCGGTCAAAATAACAGTGGGCAAGGAAGATTGGTGCATTAGTGATTTCAAAATTGACAAGGCCCACGTATAGTTCTCTTCCCGCTCGCACTCCAAAATTGCGACGCAATCGAAATGTGATCGTGTAGATGTCACACCAACAATCTCCAACAATGGTAACTTGTACCTGTTTGTCTTATACGTGCAATCCATGAAGATGACTTTCGGAAAACATCTCATCAAGTCAATGCTCTTTGGGTGAGCCCAAAAAAGATTCTTCACAATGTTGGTCAATTCGCAGCGTGTATCGTACAGGGTATAACCATGCTCCTTCAACTTGAAGATAAGTTGTTGCATTTCAGATCGACCATCACGTTCATTAACTCTATTCTTTGTCCGAGCATTGTAGATTGTCTTTATTGTTGACTTATTTCCTTCAAATCTTTGTTTCAGCCCAAATAAGATGTCCTTGGGCTTAGTATTGCCCTTGGAAAAATCAACAACAAAGGTCTCCTCAGATTTCTTCAATCGACCTATATATGAGTGACCCTCCATGTGATCAGCGGTTGGATGATTGTGTTTGCCACATTCAACCACTAATGCCCATTCATCAATCGAGACTTGCTTCCTCTCAAACGGAATGGGCAACCACACTTCTTAGTTCGGTTTCTCTCTTCCTTTTCCCTTACCTACCACATCATTGACATTTTCAACCTTTTCTTCATTATCAATTCGTAATGATGATGACCCAATCTTGACCTTTTCTTTATATACACCACTACGTTCACAAATCAATAACAGTAGAGGTCGTTTCTTACCGCACCACTGTCCGACCTACCAATGATGATCACAATGCCATGCTCCCGTCCTCTAGCTTGAACCCATTCAATCAATTTATCCCGAGAAATAAAACATTCCTGAGTTGTGAACACATCTGTGAAATCAACATCGAGGGCTTCTTCGTTCACAACATGTTCAACTGCAACAATCTCTTCATTATTAGGACCCTTCACACTGGGCTCCGTAGTTAACGTGTTTGAATCCTGTGAAACATTACAAAAAAAAATTTTAAAAAAAAATGAACATCATCAGCGGCATGACCTGCGCACACTCTATAGAGTGTGCGGCGTTCAGTCGCACTATACATTGTGTCGTGTCGCCGCACACGACGGTAGCAGGTTTTGGAAATTTTTGCATTTTTTACATAAACTAAACGGAAAAATGACTATAAAAAGAGTTGTAGTACTTACACAATTCATCTCTTCCACTTCCTTGTGCTCCTTTTCATCAATGTGGATCGATTCATTGCTAGGGTTTGAGGGTTTGGAATCCATTTTAGTGTTGAGCTTTTTTGAATTTTTGTTAAGTTGTTAACAATGAGGATGGTGAGGAAGGGGGGTGAGAGTAATAGGAGATGGGGGGTATACTTAGTATTTTTAGGATTCTTAAATTCAGTTGGGGGGTCAACTTAGTAATGAATTTATTTTAAGGGTAAAAGAGTCTTTATATTGTGGCAATTTTTGTAATATTCCAAGGGGGGGTAAACTCAACAAATATGGGGGTTGGAATAGCGATTCCCAAAATTTTTAAGTACTTTGCTCCGACCTCGGACCCCATCAAAATTCCCGCGCAGTTGAGGTTTCGGAGTCTTCTCCTACCCAATCAACACAAGGAGGGACTCTACAACAGTCTGCAATACACTCTCCGACCGACCAAACTCTGCCCAAAAAAATGGCTTTCCTCCACGACAAGAAGAAGCAAATTCCTTCCCGTAAAAGGCCTCCTAATGCCTTCGTCTCACCATTCTCCCAACCTCCCAACAAAATCCCCAAATCTTCCACTGCCACCGCGACCGCCATCGACGCACCTCCACCACCACCACCACCACCACCACCACCACTGTCAACGGAAACCCTAAGCCCAGTCGACAAGATGGCTTCTGTGCTCGCTGACGCTGGCTGCACTCTCCTCAATCCCACCGGCCCACCATGCCTCCCCGCTGATCTCCACAAGCTCCGCCTCCACCTCCATCGCCTCTTCTCCTCCTCCTCCTCCTCCTCCGACGTCCGCTCTCAATTCCTATCCTCCTTCTCCTCTTACATTCAGTCCCCAAATCATCTCCGCCGGTTAGTTTCCCCGAATCTTTTTATCCCTCCGTTCCAATTGACTGTCCTTTTGTTAATTTTATTTTTGCAAAAATTAAGAAAGTTTAGTAATACATAGTACACACTATAGAATTGGAATAACAAGGTGAATGTATTAACTTTATACAAAAAGGAACACTCAATTTGGGACAAAATTTTTTCAAAGAAAGGGGCACTCAATTTTGGAGAGAGGGAGTATTTTTTTTTTTTTTCTCTTTGGGCCAGAAATTTTAATGGTAGGTGTAATAATAATCATTGTATTAGAAATATCCGAATTACTCGTCATTTTTAATTTATTGATATAAATTTCTGTGCGAATTTTGTTGTTGTTCTTGATTAATGGTAGGGTTTTACTACCATCACAATGCGAGAAATCTGGTTCTTTGAGAAGTGAGAGCCTGGTTCGAGTACTCTTACTGGTTCCTTCAATCCAATTAGACCTTCAAATCATGTTGCTTGAGAAGCTTCCTGAGTATTTTGACACAGACCCTGGCGGTGTCGGTGGTTTTGGTTTTGGGCCATCAGTATCCACTCGACGGCTCGACGAGGACATATCAAGGTTGATACTGAACCAATTCCGGTGGCTTGACTTCCTTGTGGACTCTGAGACATTTACTGAGAATTTGTTCCAAGTCTTGTCTATTTGCCCTCCTCACTTGAAGAAAGAGATCATTGGTTCATTACCTGAGATTATTGGTGATAACAATAATAAGACTGTTGTTGATTCACTCGAAAAGTTGCTTCAGGATGATTCCACTTCTGCCGTGGCAGTTGTTGATTGCTTCTCCAATCTTAACTTGGATGATCTGTTGCAAGAAAAGGTTGTCACTTGTCAGTATAATCTGTGCCACTATGTTGTTTGACTAGTTAACTAGTCATTTTATTCTAGTAACTTTTTCCAAGTTAATGACACTTCAGTTTCCTTTTTTATATGAAGGTGATTACAATTGCATTATCGTGCATTCGTACAATTGATGCAGAAAACCTGCCCTACCTACTCAGATATCTTCTGCTCTCGGCAACTCCCATAAACGCTCGAAGAATAATCTCACAGTTCCGGGAACAATATAAGTTAGTTGGAGTCATTTATTCTCGTTCCACGCAACAAAATAAGCTTAAGGGCAAATTGATTGTGAATAATGTGGAGGGTTTAGTTCTTGATGCTCTGGGATCGAGTCTTCGATTTAAAAGTGTAGGTTACCTTTCTTACAAATATAGATTTTCCTGTAACTGTTCAGCATCGAGGTGTATTACACTAAGTTCCATCTGCAGATACTATGTCAGGAAATACTGAATGAACTGAAATGCCTTGAGAGAGCTCAGGATCATAAGGTGATTGATATATGGTTGCTTATGCTTATTTACATGAACAACGAGTCTATGCAAAAGAGTGTCGAAAAAATTTTCAAGAAGAAAATTGTTGGAGGTTGTATTCAGGAGGTTATGTTTGAGCATTGCATTTGTGGGAACAAGGATCTGGTGCAGGTATGATGTCTTGTGCCTTAATATATGATTTTTTAAAGCTGTGAAGAAAGAAAGTATGATATTTTTATTTTCTGTGGCAATCATTTTGAGGCTTACTTTGACTGTTTAACTTGCTTCGTATTCAGGATCATTTCCCCTCATTTTTGTCTTTGTCTGAGTACTTAATGGCTTGCAAAGAACAAAAAGCAAGGGAATTCAGCATTCACATCTATACATATATGTTTGAAGGGTTTGCTGATACATACTCACGGCAGGAGGTAAGATGCACTATTCCTTAATGTTTCAAGGAAGAAATGCATAGGTTGAAAACTTAATTCTTTGTGTTCGTTCACAGGTTTTAGGTGCATTAGTTACTCATGTGGGTTCTGGTGTCACATTTGAAGTCAGTTCAGCTTTGGAGGCCATGGTTTTGCTGGCCTCTAGGTATTCACAAGAACTAGTCGCACATTCTTCTCACATAAGCGGTATGCTTATTGTTTTCTTTGTTAATACGATGATTCTTCTAATTGCTCACCAAGCTTGACTCTTATGTATTCCTCTTTGCTTATTCAGGAATCTTGGATTATTTGGAGGGATTTAGCGTTGAAAGCCTGCACAAGGTTATAGTTGATAACTTTTTTCTTATGCAGTCTTACTTCAAAAAGTTTACTCACTCTTTCACTCGCACTTCTCATATGACAGGTATATGAGGTTTTTTGCCTCCTTGCCCTATCCAGTCAATCTAGTGCAGAACCATTTAGGTCTTCTATTGCAAACGAACTATTAATGATTGTAAGAAAGCAGGTAAAAGTGGAATTACTTCCTTTCCGGTCTTTCTTCAAACCATTATTTTTTGAAACTGGATTCTGAACTAATCTCATGCGCTTTATTATGTTCAGCCATGGTTTATTCTTCATCTGTGCTAATATTTTAAATACGCCAGGTCAGCAATCCAGAGTTAAAGTACAAGAAAATGGGCCTAATTGGGATTCTAAAGATAGTTTCGCATATTGTGAATGCAAATACTACCACTCACCTACCCTCATCTCAGGTAGGACCTAACATAACCTACTCTTAAAATTTAAGAATGAAAGTCTGCTACTTAATGTTACAATTCACCAGTATATGGTCCTAGATTCTAGCTTCAATCTCTCCTGATAATTGTTTTGTAGAAGTTGAACTATGAGGAGGCTCTTGAACTCTTGAAAACATCTCTCAACTCTTGTAAACAGTTGCCGTTACCACTGATCATGTTTTATGATGAGCTGTCAACTATGCTTGATTGCAGAACTCTTCACCAAGGAATTACAGAATGGTAAGTTATATGGTACAGAATGGTGAGATATATGTTCTAAGCTTAACAAACTGTCACTTGTAGGAGTAACCATGCTTATCTTGTAGGATTGGGAAACATGTAGGAGAGTTTGAGTCCATGTTTCTATCCGATCTAGAAGATGGAAAATTGCCAGTTTCTGATTCATTTTCTGGTTTAGAAGGTGAGTAATAGGGATGGCTGGATGTGATCTAATATTTTTACTGTAATGGCTGTGGCTTTAATGTTGTAAAGAAATTGGATTGGGAATGTCTTGAGGTTTCTCTTCCTGTTTCCATATGCAGGGGAGCTTTGGATGAATTTGGATGGGGATTTATCTCCAATATGTATGAACATTTTGCCACTGGTTGCCTCTTCATTAAGGTAATATTATTGATGTCTGGTCACTTGATTAGTCGTCTTTTAGTAATTGACGCTGTTTGTTGGAATGTCATTCAGTGACTGAGATTCCCATTATTCTGGTTGCCACTACAAGGTAGGAAAAGAGGGCAGAGAATTGTAGAATAGAGGCATGGCAGTTTCTATATGCTATCCGTCCCAAAAAGAGTCACATTTTCCATTGATTTGTACCAAGAAAGTGTCACATTTTAAAAATTTAAGCTTCAAATCTCCATGTTTTTTCAAAATTTTCCTTTATTTTCGAAGATTTGATATTTCGGAGGAGCAAGTAAGTGAGCAGTTAGATATGGAATACAATCTACGGTAGGGTGGATAGGTTACATAAAATATATTTTTTCTGCCTGCAAATAATGAAAAAGCTTGATGGTAGTTTTTATCCTCTTTTCATGAGTCAAATGACTGCCCCTAATCCCAAATTAAGTTCTGCGTTAATTTTGCCAAAACTAAGATGATAAGGGCATATAATTCTTTCCTTATAGAAAGTAACCACACACACACACATACATATATAGCGATGGTGGGTACTTAGCACCCTGACCTGTGGTGCATACCTTTTATCTCCGATGTTCATTTTAGATCCAAGTTCCAATGCTCAGAGTTCAAATTTCCTAATTCCATCATCATTACTCCCTCCGTTCTAGGTAAAGAGTCACTATTCTATTTTGGGATGTTCCATTTAAAGAGTCCACTTTAAAAAATTATGTCTACAATCTTCATAAGCCTTTCGACTTTACCCTTCATATATGTTATAAACATCATGACTATGATGAAACATTTTTGTAATTATGACCAACTCCAATGCTACTTACATATCTTTTAATTATTTGACTTTTCAAACGTGGATTCTTTGGGTGGAACGGAGGGAGTATTTAATTTTAGTATAATTGTAATTGATCAATTAAGTAACTACAATAAGGAAACAATCTCGAACAAAGTATATACTTTCCTTGCAATCTTTTCTCTCACAAAATAACATGAACTTGCTAGGAAGAAAAAGGCTATCACTATTGCTGGACTTACAATTTTATTTTATTTTGGATAAGAAAAAATGTATTTATAAGAACAAAAGCAGATTACAAGAAGATGGATGAGAAATCCATCAAGAAAAGCAAAAAAAAAAAAAAAAAAAACTACTCCTAAACACATACTAGAAAATCAAAGCCTTCCAATCTTGTTGAATAACTGAAAATAGAACCCCACGAAATGCACCTCTTGCTGACGCCCAAAAAGAGGCGAAATGGACCACCCTATCAGAGTCTTCAACATTGTGACTCTTAAAGATTCAAGAATTTCTCTTTGTCCAAATGCACCAAAGCACTGCGAAAACCCAACATTGCCATGACAGACTCTTATCTCCCTTATTCCCAATACCTTGATAAACTAATTTGAAGAAAGGATGAGATAGACCCACGGCAAACCCATACCTCACCAGCTACCCCAAAAAGCCCATGCCAAAGATACCTGGCAACTTCACAATGAAGAAAACCCCACATTGCTGGAACGAGATTTTAGATCCAAGTTCCTTCACTAGGCTTAGCAATCTAAGAAGGATATTCAGAAGGCAGTTTAAGCTGGAAGCTGATTTTTTTGATTTATCATTTCGTTTCTCCTAATAATAAGTAGTCACTGTATCTGTTTCAAACACAATATTGCCCAGTTGAGTATAAAAATTTGGTTCAAACTTTTGGGCTTGGCTTCATTAATGCCTAAGCAAATTTAGTGGAACATTTGGTGTTAGTTGCAGCCTTCCGATTAAAGTGATAGTGTTGTCCATTGACAAGTTGGTGCTATGCACTAAGTGAGTTTGGAGGAGGGGAGGGGGTTTAACAAAAAGCTGATGATATCAAACATACTTGCTTGATATTTAGAGTGACTTACAGTAAAATAATAAAAACTTCATTCAACCTTGTGAAATTTGAAGAGAAGTGGGAATAAATCATACAAATATTGTTCCAAGAGCAGCAACGGTGGCTACCTTCTTCTTAGCAAGTTAACGTTAGTTGTGAGAGAATAGATTGTAAGGAAAGTAGATAATTTTTTGAGATTGTCCAGTGGTGAGGGAGATTTGGTCTTTCATCTTTAATTTGTTCCTCATTTCATGGGTTATGCCTAGATCGATCAAGGAGCTCCTTCTTTGCTGGTCCCTCTATAAGAGACAGAGGAGGAGTAGTGTGTGGGATGCGTCCCCTTTGGCCGTGCGTGTGCTGGGTTGTGTGGAAGGAGAGGAATCGGAGAGCATTTGATAATTTGGAGATGAGGGTGGACAGGTTGAAGGGGCTGGTCATTCAGACTCTCTTCTTTTGGTGCTCAGAGTCGATTGAGTCCAAAGATCATTCTTTTGTCGACTTTGTGAACAGTATGACTATTTTATAGGGTTGTCGTTATTCGTATACTTCCTGTGTACATAGAACGCATCACCTGTTTTGACGCTTCTTTATATATATATATATTCTTACTAATCAAATTTTTTTTTTTTTGAGATTGTTTTATTAATTGATTTATTGATTTTCTCGTAATAATTATAAAATAATAGTAAGATCAGGGAATTTTTTTTTCTTCATTAAATGAGCATTGGATCTAAAATGAACGGCAGAGATGAAGAACCATTGGCCATGGTGCAAAGTACCCACCATCACATTACTCTATATCAGTAAATTAATTTCTCTTTTAATCAAACCTGAAGGATGAATATGATCATACTCGGGGGCATTCCCGGGATCATGTACATTGTTAAGCATGAATACTATCAGAAATACTCCAACTTATACAAACTATCCAGTTACTACTGAATGTTATAGACACCTTCCAGCAACCAATCTTCATCTCCATTATGGCCCCAATTTCTATCAAAATTTTAGTAGGTTCTATAGTCCTGATCCTCAATCTAGAGAATGTCATCCCTTGCCTGCGGCCTGCCATAAAAATATTCTGGCCATCACCAAGAATAAAGTAACACGATGAAGGATTAGAAGCACATGTTTTGAGGCGTTGGATGGGCCGGAGCATTCCTAGGCCTAATTAGTTGTTATTTCTTATTATGGGGCTTTACTGTTATTTTATTTTGGTGATGGATACCTTTATAATTTATTAAAGGGGTAACTGCACAAATTTCTTATACTGAATGGATCAATTTCGTCTTTAATACACCTTATTGAAATTTCAAATCTTTTGGTCAATGATAGTCATTTTTTTTTTACAGAAATAGATTATGTGGTTATCAATTGACTCATTTAAAGGTAAAATGGTTACCATAATAAAAAACCCTTGTCCTAAAAAAGAGTCCCATTTTGACTAGTGAAAATTTTAAAAATTGTACATTTTGACTAGTGAAAATTTTAAAAATCGTACTTTTGCTTTTCTATATTTCCTTCAAATTGACTAAAGTTATATATATTTTTGCATGAGACATAAGATAAATATCATGTTTTCGAAAAGAAAAAAAAAGAAGAGTTGATACTTACATTTTAGAAAAAGACCCTTTTTCTTTTAGGAAAAACCAAAATGGAAAGCGTGACTCTTCTCTTGGGATGAAGGCAGTATATTTTTAAAGCAATATTTCCTTTTTCTTTTCTTATTCCTCGTTCTGTCTTTTTTATTTTTTTATTTCTCTTTTCATTTCATTTTTTTTCTCTTGGGGAGGTGGGGAGGTGAAATAAGCTTTTAGTTCCTTCTTTGAAAGTTCAACTCAAAATGTCAAGAGCCAATTCACTGATGTCCCCATCAATATCTGTGACCACCACACTACGTACCATCACCATCGACCTTCCACAACACCCACCGCAATCAGTTTCACCCCATATTTGTTGAAGACCGAAGCAAACTATCACCTACTGAATTTTTGGTAATGAATTGCCCAGATTGCCTTACTAGAGTTGAGATGAAGATGTAGGCACTTTATTATTCTTTAAGCGAGTAAGAGATTAGGTATAACTGTTATCTATGCTATTTTGAGCTATAAATGTACCTACACAAACACCTTGTCCTTTCGTCCTTATGTTTCTATGTTTAGTCCAAACATATCAAAACTCATTCAAATCACTTGGTGTACATTTTCTCTAAATCCATTTGCTCAATTGTCTTGCATTGCTCTGTGAGATTGGCTTGGAGACATCAAACTTTTTTAAGGGAAGGCCTCTCCAGTGAGATTGAAATAACTTGCACCATCAATTCATATTCGTCAATTGGTGACTTCGGCAACTTAATGAATGGATAAATTCCAAAAACAGAGCAACAACAGTGGCATATATGTAAATTTTATCAGTACAAATTTTTGTTGCTAGAATTTTGGGTACACAAATTGCAGCTCTTCATGGATGTTTGCAAGAAATTCTGGTATTTTTCCCGGGAATTCAACCTTTAAAAGAAGGTTTAATTCCTTCTCGAGTTGGGGACATAACAATAGTGGTGGTCCGGTGGGCAAGTTGCTCTGTCTGCGTTTTAGTATTTGATTTGTTGGTTTGGAATGAAGGATTAAACATGTAACCTCCATTGATATAAATACCGAGAGAGCGATAGAGGTGAAATATGGTGCAGAGGTGGGAAAATTTGACTATGCGATAAAGAGATGTAGGTTTGAATAGTTTGTGAGTTGGCTCACTCAAGGTGGAAACCAGTGTGACAATCTTTCCTAAGCATACGATACTCTCGTGTGCGCTCCCATCCGTGTTTTTAACAGATTTGGATGATAGGATTAACTTGAATTATTTTTAGAAAGAGTTTTGAGCAAAAAAAACCCAACCAAATATGTTGGTGACAAACTTGAGCCCTTGATATAACTGGGGGAAATTTGTTTAATTACCCCTCTATAGGATTATGTTTTTGGGGAGCTAAAGCCTATCTCTAGGCCACTTATGTAATAGAATAGGTAAATTAATTATTGGATATTAAATAATACTCTCTTGTTTTTGAAGTGTGGGGATGTTGTTCTTTCCTGGGATTTCCTTCACTTGATTATCCTCTCTCGGATTCGGGGAAAAGCTTGAATTTTAGGATACGTGGACTGGCTTAAAAGGATCCAAAAATAAGGTGCGGGTACTTGGACACAACTAATCTATTAATAATAACAAAAACAAAAACCATTGTTCCCTCTCACTGTCCACATGGCTCCTCCCGCCCAACATCCATATTTACTTCTGTAACTTTTCAAACTTTAACATTAACTTTAACCTAATTCTATAAAATCTTTTTTTAACATTATTCTAATTACTATTTGACTTTAATCGTATTTTAAATCTGTAAAATCTTATTTTTGACCTGTAACATTTTTCTAATTACTGTTTTGAGTATCTTAAATCTGTAAAAAAAATAAAATTATTTGTATCTCTTTTTCTAACTATTGTTTTGACTTTAATCGTATCCTAAATCGTTAAAATCTTTTTATTTATTTATAATTTTTTTTGTAATTGCCATCTCAACCATCCAAACTCTACAATATTGTTTCCATTCTCAACATTTTGTAAACTTAAATGAACTGCAGTTAATCTGTGGTGCCAGTTTACGTTTCCAACCTCTGTTGTTCAAAGTAGTTTAATTAAAATATTTTCAATTCCTTGTAGCGATCTTAGAAAATTCTCTAATTATAAACACCTTTTGTAACAACAAAAAATTTATTAAAATCGTGCATCGCTCGAGTACTAACCTAGTGGCTTTATATTTTATTCTCCATCTGTTATGTTTTGATAATAAGTTATAGAACTATGGATGTAATATGAATTGGTGAAATATAGCAAGGTTTTGGTAGTCTATTTATGAATGGTTGAGAGTTTGACAGCTGATTATTTAAAATTCTAAGAAAACTTAATTGAAATCATAAGCTGGAGTGTCTGTTTACAACTTAAAGGATCCGACACAGATCCCCTACCCATGTCCGTGCAGATCATGTCTGACACGGGTGTGGCGAGTGAGACATAGAGTCCTTGTTACATAGTTCTGGACTATTGGGGTAGCCAGTAGAAAGCAGTAAAAGCACAGCCATATAAGCGAGAAAACTGAGCAAGACTGGACTGATTATTCAATAAACAAGCGGCAAAAAGAAAGGAAAAAGAGAAGCGGTCACTGGCTGTTCTCTCTTGAGATAATTCTCAAAATAAAACTCCAAAACTGACTGTAAACCAAAATCTCGTCAGCCTTGTAACCCCTATCTAAAACTATCACATGACTCGTGAAAATACCCTCATAAGTACTAGTAAATAACCCTAAGACATTACCCTAGTGGAAAACAAATGAAACTAAATACTAAGCAATTAAAGTAGACTACATGACTCAAAGATTACATTAAACTGAAACAACTTAGCTGCTGCCTTCAGTCTGTCCTGAAATTCCTCTCTTGCCCCGGCGACCATATACTTTCAATGGCGATTTATTCTGGGCAGCATCTATTCCCTCCGGCTGAAAAGAACTCGGCTCCAACGAGTTTGCAGAGGTATATCTCTGATAAAGAACTGGGTCAGCTGCCGCAACTGAGCTACAGATATCCACGTGTTTTCTCTTGAGGGTTTACGTTGCCACTTGACTATTACCTTCTCCATTGCGCTGTCCCTGGTGTACAGAGTCTCTGAGTCCTGGACGTCTTCAGTCTTTTCTGTTGGCCAAGTAGGAAGACTTGAGCTGTGTGCCACATATTGTGAACTAACCACTTGTCCTCATTCCCCGGATAATCAAATAAATCAGTCACATTGAATATGGGTTGATGTAGTTAGCTCAAGAAAATAAGCATTAGGTCCCACTCATCATAAAATCTTACAAGGTCCAAACTTCTTTGCATGCAACTTATGATAGGTACCATGTGGGAACTGTGATCGTCTACTTGATACTCTTTCTCCTTCCGTTTCCTGTCAGCCTGCTCTTTGTACTTTGCCGTATTAGCCTCAAGCTTCCTCCTTACTGCATCATGCAACTCTGCACGTTGTCAATATAAGCTTCCGCGTCGTCACTGGTTGGCATCGTTAAGGGAACTAAATCCAACGTGTGATTGGGCATTCTACCAGAAGCATCTCAAACAGTGCATGTCCAGTAGTACGATTAATGACACTATTAAAGCAAATTCAGCCTGCGCTAATACTTGATCCCAGGTAGTAAAATGCTCTTGGCTAAGACGCCTCAAAAGATTTCCGAATGTGCGATTAATGACACTAGTATAAGCAAATTCAGCCTCCGGTAATACTAGTCTATATAGCATGTGTCCAAACAATCTTAAGAAAATTTCTCTCATTGTATGTCCTACTGGGGTTACTTTTTTATCTTCTCAAAAAATGTGTTATTTGAATTTTTATTTTCTTAGTTTACCATACATTCTTTTAGCATTCTCATTTTTGGCACTCAATTTATTACATTGTTTGTTAGTTGGCCACATTATGCACATTTGATTTACTTCACTTTTCATGCAGGGCTGCTTCATCTATACAAATCCTTCCTGCTAATTTCCGTTTGTTATCTGAGGTAAATGCATGAATTACGTTAAAAAAACAATCTTTGGAGGATGAGATCAGTTTTGTGATTGATATCAACTCTTGGCCAGGTTGAGAGGTTGGCAAATCAGGGATCTCTTGGAGGAATTGATGCACTGCTTGGGTGTCCTTTACATCTTCCTTCCTCTAAGGTGAACCTAATAGAGGAGCTCTCACTAACATTATTGACCTTTTAAATTTTTTTTTTACAGAAATTTAAATCTTATCCCATCATGGCATATAGGCATTTCATCTTGATCTCTGCTTTGAACTAACTATATATATATATATATATATCAATTGCACGCCTCCTCCCCCCATCCCCCACACACCCACACACACGCATAGACACTCTCAAAGAAAGAAGAAGCAGACTGAGACAAATTCAATGGTAATTTACACTGCTTACAGAGAAACATGTGTTTTCTAGTTTAAGATAAATTCACCAACAGTTTTCTTGTCCTTGATGAAATTTGACTGTAGTTAGCTTGATATACATTATTGGGCCCCTATCTATAACTTAAGCTTTTAGATGTGTTGGTAACTTAACATGGTATCAGATTTTTGGTTTGGCAAGTGTTGAGTTCAAGTAGTCCCGTTTGCATTTGTGCCTGTTTGGTTTGTGATGCCACCGGTGAGGCATCTCTATTTATCTCTCCACGTGTGAGCGTCACATGTAAAGAAAACATATTAGCTTGAGATACATTGTTGGGTCCCTATCTGAGAGCTTAAGTTTTTTGATGAGTTGGTAAGTTACCAACTATAAGACTTTGAAATACTTAAAAGACGGAGAAGCCTGTGTATTCTAATAGATAGCAGTATTCTGTAAGATTCCACCAGAAAATTTTCCAGTTCTTAAACTGTTAACAGAAATAACTTGGTCATATTTGAATTGTAGCTCCACTGTCATCTAGTTATACCCATACACATACAATACTATTTTGTATGTGCTGCTACAAGTTACAGTAACCTTCCTATAAGTAGGTAATGATATTCACCAGACTCCCATAATTGACTACATAATTATGTTTTAATTATGTTTATCTTACTCATCTTTAGTGTAAATGCTACATAACCAATTTGCTGACATATTTCTGTTGTGCCAGTATTTCGCTGTATCTGTTTGGCAGTCTCTGAATATAAAGGAGAAGCATGTTGTGTGCCTTTCTCTCTATTATGCAGTCAATTGGATTCGGGAGCTGGTAAGAGTCGAGTCTTGCTTTCAGTGCTCACATCAAGGCAGTGGGTTATATCACATTGTTGTACAGAGTATCTAACTTATTTGATGTTGCATAGCTTAATGCTTTCTGTACACAAGTTGTTGGAAAAGTTGACTGCATAAGTCAAGCAACAAAGGAGGAAATGATTGCCAAGCTATTGAAACGCTTGAGAAACCTTGTGTAAGTTTTCACGAACCTTCTAATAAGTTATTCATTACGTTTCTGTTAGCATATTGAAGGGTATTTACATAATTGGACTTAAGGTTAAGTATAATACTCAAGGCAGTCATCAAATGTAAATGTACGATACCTAATAAAAGTATTCTTTTTCGTTCTTCTCTCTCTCTCTCTCCCTCTCCCTCGTTGATCTCCCTCTCTCTCTCTCTCTCTGTGTTATCTCTCTTTGTTATCTTTGTTGCTAGTGTTCACATGGTATCAGAGTAAGAAGGGTTGATACACACAGACTAGAGTGGTCTTTGAACAACCTTGATATTAACTCTATAGACGGCTGATTAACTCTATATTATTGTGTTTGTTTGTTTCCTATCTATCGTCTTCTTCATGATATGTTGACTCACGGGAGACTATTGGTAGAGGAAGTGAATCTGATGGACTGTACCTGCCACATGAAGTTGTAACTCCTCATTCGTCTATTGTTGCATTGTTCTTATGTCAGAGTGATTCATCTCCTTTCCAACTACATTGTAGCTATGGCCATCCTTCTTTTCTCATCTCTAAGAAATTGTCTACAATTACCATCTGTTTCTAGTTTTCCTTGTGAGTCATATGAGTAAGCTAAGCTACACTGTGTTACATATTTTCCTGGAGTCAGTAAAAGGGTTAAACCCTATTTGAGTTAGTCCATACTTGATCCTGTCACACACTATCCAAAATTGGTATTAGGTATTTTGTTACCTTTGTTGACCACTTGTTATATTTAATGAACTCTAGAGATGAGTTATTCGATATCTTTTGCTCCTTCTGTATTGAGATAAAAACCTAATTTAATTGTCGTGTTTGGCATCTTAGAAGTAATAATGCCTAAGAATATCATTTTGTATTTTTTTTTCATATACGTCTAAAAATGGGATTATTCATCGGTCCCTTAACAAAATGGTGTTGCTCATGAATTGCCATTTGTTGGTGGTTGCAAGAGCAATGATGTTCCCAATGACTGTTCCTAAACTATTTTGCACTGATGTAGTTCACACTAATACTTTTCTTGTTAATCGCCTACCATCTTTTGTATGGACAAATTCCCTATTCTTTTCTTTGTCCTTCTCAGTCATTGTTTCTGATTCCTCCTAAGATATTCAGGTGTATTTGCTTTGTCCAGGATGTTCGACTGTGGGTTTGTAAGCTAGATCCTCGAGCATTGAAATGTGTATTTTTAGGTTATTCCCATACTCAAAAGGGCTATCAGTGTTGTTCCCCTAGTGTTGCTATCAGTGTTGTTCCCCTGATCTTGGTCGATATTTAGTATCCGTTGATGTCACTTTCTTTGAGTTTTAAGTCTATATATTGGTGGGACCCCTTCTCTTTGTTTTTGAGTCTACCTCATTGATGACTTCCTTACATATATAGTTGTTAGTTTGACTCCACGTTTTGCCACCTATTCTAAGACATCCTCTCTTCCTCTCATTACTTATTTTTACACTCGGTGTCCTCCGCTTCTTGTCACAAAAGTAGCAACAATTTACCAGCAGAACCAGCAGAAGTAGATTCGCCTCCTATGCCTGCTCCTCCTTTATTAGACCTAATCTTCACCTTCCTATAGTCCTCAGAAAAGGTAAATGTACTTGTACTTATCCACTTGCTTCTTATGTCTCCTGTGATCATTTTGTCAAAGAGGAAATGAAGGCTCTTGAGGATACTGATACTTGGGACTTATTTTCTCTCCCTGAAGGTAGGAAAACGATTGGGTTTAAGTTGATGCATGTGGTTAAGGTGAACCCTGATGGTGATGTTGCATGGTTGAAAGCTAGATTAGTAGTTAAGGGTTATGCTCAGATATCTGCTAAAAATTATACTGACATTTTTTCTTGTAGCTAAATTGACTTCTGTTTGTTGCTTCTTATGACTGCCTTTGTATAGTTAAATGTGGTGAATGCTTTTCTTGATGGTGATTTACAAGAAGAGGTATATATGGAGCAACCTCTTGGGTTTGTTGCTCAAGGGGAGTATGGGGAAAGATATGCAAACTGAGGAAGTAATTTTATGGGTTAAAACAGTCTCCTCGAACTTGGTTTGGGTGGTGTAGCATTGGATTTGGTTTACAGAGGAGTACGTGATATAATACTATATTCTTTAGACAGCTGACAACAGTTGTATTATGTTGGTTATTTACGTGGATGATATTGTGATTACAGGTAGTGAGTGAGTCACAGCGAATTGCTGCTCAAAATTCTTGTCTTCAGGTGCAAGTTCAGACAATGGAGTTGGGTATTCTGAAGTAATTTCTTGGGATCAAAGTGACTCGGTCCAAAAAAAGGGATATTTCTGTCATAGAGAAAATATGTTCTCGACCTACTAGAGAAAGTTGGACTACTTAAAGCAAAACCGTGTGTAATGGATCCCAATGAGAAGTTCTGGCGAGAGTGATATGTTTGAAAATCCAGAGTAGTATGGGGATTGGTTGGTAAGCTGTTTTGGAGTACCTTTCCCAAATATTGCTTTTCCTGTCAGTGTAGTAAGTCAAATTTCTTGGCGTTTCCTATTGTCATTCACTGAAACACATTGATTCAGATGTCAATGTATGCAGATCATGGACATATGGAGGTAGATGCGTTTTCTAATGATTGGGTAGGATTACCAGGTAATACAAAATCTACTACAGGACATTGTGTATTGGTGGATGGCAATCTAAATTCTTGGAGTAGCAAGAAACTTAGTGTGGTGCGCAGGTTGAGTGCAGTGCCCAGGTGGAGTGCAGACTGCAGAGTATCGTGCCATTGGTCAGACGACCTGTGAACACATGTGGATACAACAGTGGTGCGATAGTCACGCAGCCATGCATATATCTCGACAAATCTGGTCTTCTTCGATAGGACTAACCATATAGATGTTGATTGTCATTTTGTGCGAGAGAAAATTCTATAGTGACTAGTTTCCACATGTGCGCACTGGAGAGCAACTTGTTGATATGGTTACTAAGAGTTATTTGAGTGAGAGATTATATCTGTTACAAGCTTAACAAGCTAGGCATGATAAATATCCACGCTCCAGCTTGAGTGGGAGTGTTAGTATATTGAATGATATTTATGTAACTGGGCTTAAGTAAGGTTAGGTGTAAAACACAAGGTAGTCATCAAATGTAAGAATAGGATACCTAATAAACGTAGTCTCTTTCGTTATCCTCTCTCTCTATTTTTCTTCATTGATCTCCCTTTCTGTCTGTTATCTCTCTTTGTTGCTACTGATTCACAGTTTCCAACTTATTTGTTGGCTTTTGGATTAGTCCTTCTTATTGGATGGTGATGGAAAACAACAGATCATGCTTACCTTTTTCGTGTTGCTTGCTTAAATTTTGTGATGAAACACAGGAGGAACGTCGTGTAGGCTTTCATGAAACGTTCAACACAATGCAATGGTTTTCATCAAGGATCCAACTTATTTCTTGGCTCTTGGAGTTCTTTCATTTGTTGGGTGACAGTGAAAAATAACAGATCATGTTAATTTTGATGATCTTGACTTGCTAATGAATTTGTAGTTCTTAGTCCTAGAGAGAATATTTTTTTCTTCCTTTGACTTGCTAATGAATTTCAGAGCTAAGCAAACATTGTACTGTCAAGAAATACAACTGAACTTCATAGTTTAGGGTAGAAGACCCCAAAGAAATGCGAAAAGTGCCTTCTGAAGCCCTGAAAATCTGTTTCATGAATTCTAGTTTATCTTGAAATTGTTTGCATGCTACTAGAGAAAAAAATTGGAAGCACTGTTACATGGGAGTGGTTGGGGTCTTCTAAAATGTGCCTGAATGCCCCAATATACCTTGAAATAGATTATAGCACCCTTATGCCTAAACCAGTTGTTAATAACCTTTTTAACCATATGATCTAGGATCAGTTCTTTTAGATGCATACTCATACAATGGTGGTTATCTAATATCGATTATGGATTGTGGTTATCTGATATTGATTATGGACTATACTGGACTACTAATACTTGTTCTTGCTTTGAGATTTTGCTCCATCAACATAAGAGTATACTGATCCGTTAACTCCCTAATGATTTACCTGTTTCATCTGACACGAGGGCCCGAGGCACTCTAAAACAGAAGGGGATCTGTTTGCCAAAATATCTAATACTTGTTTAGGAGGGCACAGTACAAGGACCCCAAGTACAAAGAACCCCAAACATCACTATGAACTAACTCGAATAAGGATGCAACCCTTATATTGACTCTAGGAGGATATGATGCACGATGATGCTTTGCAACCTCACATGATTCGCAACGTTAACTAGATATAGACACTAGCTCAGGACAACTTTTTTGGAACTTGGGAAGGATGACCATAACAACAAATGCCATTGATGCCACAGTAGAAGGGTGAGCAGCAACAACTTCATCAAGCAGATACAACCCACCCATGAAATTCACTTCCTCTACCAATTATCTCCCACATCACCATATCTTGAAAAAAAACAATATCCTGGAAAAATGGAACACAGAAATGTAAGTCCCTCGTAATTTGAGTAATTTGACTAACAAACATTAGGTTGAATCAAAACTTTGATAAGTAGAAAACAGATGATAATGGTACAGAAGGATTAACAATGATACTACTGCTACTCACGATTGTGGACGATGAACTATCAACTAGAGTGACAGTACACTTATTAGGTGACCTATAAGTGGAAAACATACTTGGGTCTCCTGTCACGGCATCCGTACCCCCTTGAGTCAATTACCTAGTGCTGGACTATGAAGAGAAACATGTTAAGGATTTATCAGACTTGGCAAGAGCCTCTTTAGAAGAGGAGGAAGAAGGCTGCTGAGACTCGAAATACTGTGTGAACTTAGCCAATTCTTCATTACTTAGAACAACGATGTGTGTCCTGGTAGGCTCGTTGTCTGTGATAATACATGATACTGCTGCTTAAACTCATAATGCGGTTGAGAAAATGGCTTAGGACACTGGTTCTTGACATGGCATGTTCTTCTCAACTATAGCACACTCTAGGTTCTCCACAATCTCCGGAAGTTTTGCCACCATGTGGGCATCACTTTAAAAAACACCCCGGCCCTTTAATATAATATCACTCGCCTAGAATGGGTAGGTGGAACAATCTTACTATCTCATAGATTTCCCTTCCACCATCATGAGTTAGTTATTACTCAACTTTTATCATTACTTTATTTTTACCTCTAAAACCTTTATAAATCTAACGATTTAAGAGCTACGCGATAAATAATCAACAAAATCAGTTAATTATTTTACTATTTTACTGTGCTTGATTTCCATCCAATTCCTGCCAGAAAATAATGATTACAGTCTAGTTCCGCTGTCAACCTAAACCTTAAACAGCACAATAAATCACAAGCGCAGCGACGGGGAGCAACCGAACAACGCAAGTCAGACGTCGTCCCTCAAAATCACCAAAATCAAACACTGAATAAACTAGAAACCATGCCTCTGATCATCAAACACCAACGGAATCATCAAACACCTCATATTACACACATCCTATAGTTAGAGATTGCTCCTTCCGGCCGGGAACAGTCATGTGATATCGCTTCCTCAATCCGAGCCTAACCCTAGCCTCGGATCTCACATCAATCTACCTTACCTTGTTCAATTGCTTGAATCATCGTCAGCTGTGCATGAAAGCCGAGTCAGATGGAAATTGACGATCCTTCTCTTGCTGTGTATGAGTCGATTAGGGCTTTGATACCATGTGATGAGATCCGAGTCTCGTCCTAGATGGATTACACGTTGAATGACACCTTGACCCAACGCCCTTAATTAGACGTGAACCTTGGTATTGTGAATGACGCTACAATTGGGATGGAAAAACCAATTGATAAGTTTAGGGTTGATGTTCAAGGAATCCTTAACTCGAATCATCAAAGTAAATCACTCAAATCCATGAGAGAAAACTCAAATTATTGAATCAATATCAATTCTCTAATAATCTGCTTAATTACAATCTTTAGATGCCTTTATAAACCTTTTCCATCGAGGAAACTCATTAGAAAACAAAAAGGAAAAGAAATCCCTAATTAAAGTCTCTCAACAAAGAAAAACCCTAAAAGAAATAAGAAAGCAATTAAGTCCAAACTTTACAATATATATATATATATATATCTCAAAATAAAACTCTTAAAACAACTAGGGTAATTAATAAATTAACAAGGAAAAGACACCTACCAAAAATATACATAAAACCTAAAAATCCCGGTTTTGGGATTTTGCCTACCAAAACTCACGTTTCGAAGTATTTTTTTTGGCTCGGAAGTCTCTAGAAACATCCTCCAAGCCTTCTAACTTGCTTACGAACTTCAAATCTTGGCACAACAACCCCTCAAAGTGTGAAATCATCATCAACCCCGTTAGGATCACATTATTCCCTCCCTCTTGAAAAGGATTTGACATCAAATCCGCATAAGGAACCCGATGATCCGCCCGTGAAGTGAGATCCAACCAATCCGCCCATTGGGTTGAAAAGAAGTGATAATCAATCATCCGTTTGATGAACCAAGAAAAAGGATTTAGTAGGAAACTCAAAGTCAAAGGGATCATTATATTTATCTATAGGAGCTTCCTTGGGAAGAACAAGCTCAACTGTCCCTCAACCTCACCTTCTCCCACAATATTGCCCTCAGACTTTTCCTCTTAAATCTTTTCTCTCTCAATATTTTCTCTTTCGATCTTCTCTCTCTCTCTCCATCCTCTCTTTCTCAATCTTCTCTTTTTCAATTCTCTCTTTTTTCAATTCTTTCTTTCTTTCTTTCTTAACTCTTTCTTTTTCAACTCTTTCTTTTTCACTCTCCCACTCATGAACTTGAGTAGGTGTTAAAGGTACCAAAGTGAACTTATTATTGTTGTGCACCAAGTTACGTAGTTTGGTGTCCGTCTCGTGATATGCTCCTCGGTCAATATGCCATGGCTTCCCAAGTAGTAAGTGGCAAGCTTGCAAAAGGTACCACATCACACACAACCTCGTCTTCATACCTCCCCATTCGAAATGTGACTAATGTTTGTCGAGTGACTTGCACTTGCCCATCGATGTGTAACCCTTGCAACTGTAAGGCCGTGGATGATTGGTTGTTGGCAGCTAACTTCTCAACCATATAGGGACTAGCAATATTAGCACAACTATTTTCGTCAATGATCACGCAACATACCTTGTCTTAACACGAAACCTAGTTTGAAAGACTTCCTCTAACATGATTTTTAGTGAATCACTTCCTCACGTGTATATGCTCGTGTTTCAACTCTACTCACCAAAACTCAAAAATAAGACAAGAAGATTTTTGGCACTCTCCCTTTTTTTTTTTTGACAGCCTTAGCAAAATTGGGTATTATAAACTAAAATCAACAAGACTAGAAATTAAGATAGTATAGAAACTAACTGTAACTAGGATACCAGTTGATGAGAAAACCAAGATCCTTAGTTAGTTGATGGTGATTGACTCCGCAACCTAACACCATCAATTAGACGTGAACCTTGGAATTGTGAATGATGCCACAATTGGGATGACTCTCCAATTGATAAGTCGAATTCGGATGCAGCACCGACACACGAATGTTTGCACGACAAGTATTCAATCCAGAACACTCAAAGAGAAAACACAATTCTCATAAAACTCAATACTCATAAAACTAAACGTATCTCTTTACAATAAAATGATGCCTTTATATAGGCTACAACGAATCAAAAGAAAACCCTAAACCTTTTTCATCAAGGAAACTAATTAGATATTAAAAAGGAAAAGAAATCTCTAATTAAAACAACTAATTAAAGTCTCTTAACAAATGAAAGATAAACCCTAAAAGAAATAGGAAAGTAATGAAGTCCAAACTTAAAAAAAAACACCAACTTATCAAAATAAAACTCCTAAAACAATTAGTGTAATTAATAAATCAACAAGGAAAAGAAACCTACCAAAAATATACATAAAACCTAAAAATCCCGGTTTTGGGATTTCGCCAGCCAAAACTTGCGTTTTAGAGCTTTTTTTTTGGCCCCCAAAGACTCTCGAAACATCCTACAAGTCTTCTAACTTGCTTACGAACTTCAAATCTTGACACAATAACCCTTTAAAGTGTGAAATCATCATCAACCCCCTCAGGATCACATCACCATGTAATTTACACAGCAGAATAGAGCAAGAGAATAGAGAAATACGGAGAAGAGGAAAATAGAGAGAGAGAAGGATATGGGAAAAATAGTGTTATACATCTCTTTGTGACAGACTTGAGGCATTTATGTGTGACTACAAACTGAAATCCACTTACTTAAATAACCCTCATATACTAACTAATGGGAAGCACCGAGTATGGAATGACTGATGTAGGAAACAAAGCTAATCGAGAGAGATCCAGAGATCGAGATAGGTTTGACGGAAAGTAGATGTTGTTTCGATGTATCTGATGTGTATTTTATGCTGGATTTAGGTCAAATATCCTTTGGTTGTCTTATTTTTTGAGTTGTACAGAATGCATTTACTTGCTCATCAAGTCAATTTGACCGAACTGTTTCTCTCACATTTCATTTTTATGTGGCATGCACTTTTAACAACTGATGCATCATGGCTTTCGCCATTTTTCTTAAGAGCTCACAGGAAGACTTTGAAATGCAGATATCTGGAGGGCTTGTTGAACAACTCCCTCAAACAATGTCCTTTATCTTTACCTGAACTCTGTGCTCATGTTGAGCCATTGTCATCTCCCTTTCCACGCCAGCCAAATCATAGAGTGCATGCTGAAAAGAAGACTGAACATATAAAACCGAGTGAAAATTCCTTTCAAAACAGCAAGAGAAAAGATAAAAGGATGTCAAAGGTGTCTAAAAATTCAGAGGCTCATGGAAAAACCAGGCAGCCTACAATTGTGGATGTATTGAGGAAAGCGGGAGCAATACCAAGCCAAGATGTGGCCAATGAAGATTCTGTTGGTATGCTCACTAAGAGCAATGCATCTGAGTCGGCAGAGCATCAGGCCAACAACTCTACAGAACAAGTAGATGTAGAAATTTCTGCATCTGCCAAGCTTTTGGAAGCTCAAAGATACAAATTTAGGCCACTTTCAATTGATTGCTTTTCCATTTGGGCTTTTCCAAAGGTGAATAGTCTATCCTTCTTTGCAGATCTTTGTTTATGTTCCCTTTTTTTTTTGCGATACAAGAGCATCAGGGCACTGCTTTGAGAAAATATAAGTACATCAGGACATTTCCTTTGCTTTTCTCCAAAGTAGTGTCCGCGCTCCCAATGCACATACGTACTTATATTTTCTCAAAGAGATACTAAAGAATCTTGTAAGTTGAATTGACACCCTTGTAATGCAGAATTCTATGATCCTAGGGATTAATAGTATTCTCTGCACCTTTAACGAACATGCTGCAGATTTTCTCTTTCCTGTCATGTCTGAAATCAAAGGGCCTTGTATACAATGACAGAACTCGGGTTAAGTTGATATAATGTTGAACCTTATAGGTTGAACTCCTTGTCTGACTTTCAAAACGGAATGCCCGAAAATACTCACTTTTTTCTGGTCCTTAATCATCAAGCAAAATTCTTTAAAACTTTGTTGTTTAGATTAAAACAATCAATGGACTGATCATATACCTATCATAAAAAAGGACTGATCATATACTTTCACAGACCAGATAGAAATTGCAGTTGTTATGACCTGCACCACCACAGTGGAAGGTGCATCAGTAAATCTCCTATTTCATATGGCTAAAGTGTTTTAATTAATTGGCTAAAGTGTCTTCAATGTAATATATGCAAAGTATCATTGCGTGGCTGATTGCAGTGAAAGGGAGAGGTGAGGGTTGGCCGGTTGGGTTCTTTAATATGGGGATTTAGAGTGGATTCACGCGGTGCTTTAGTGGGTGGATAAATGATCAGTTTCATATTAACTCTTGGGTGATTATTTGATACGGTTTCATTTTTCCTTCATGTAGCGAAATTGGTCACGTTTCTATTTTTTTCTACCTTTATCTGTGTTGCTGGGAGTGTTGATAAAATTTATACTCTCTTTACGTTCCAGTCGAAGAGTCCACATTAAACAAGTCAAATAAAATAGAGATGAGTTATTAGTTGAAAGTAGCATTATTAAAACAAAAACACTATTTTATTGTGTCGAACTAATTTATTTCAAATACCTCATAAAGTTAGAATATCATGAGAAATTGCACTGTAATTTTCAGAACTTAACTCTTTGAACAGAACATCCCGAAATGGAAAGTGGACTATTTGAGTGAGAAGTGGAATTTTTGTTTTAAAATTTAATTTGTGGCACAATTTTTAGAACACATTTACAGACCTTTGAATTTTCAAAATAAGGCCATTTTCATTTTCTTTGCTGAAATTACATGAAAGGATGGAAAATGACCCATAAAAGTTGGTCTTGTTTACTTAGGATCCACAAAAGCAAAAATATCTGCTGAGTTGGGTGGGGCCTAACTAGAACAATTGATCCACACGTGTTTCTCTCTTCAAGGAAAACTTGATAAAAAAGCAAAAAAGAATGGAAACTAAATGTTGTGCTATGTTTGTTTTTCTCATATGCTTAGAGGCTGAAAAACCATTTAAGGATATTTGTAGTTCAATGCTAATTCCAATATATGGATTGCAACTAAACTCAAAGCAGAAAGTGTTGGCGCATGCTCGAAGATTGAGCATATTGCTTGAAGTGAAAAACTCGAGCTTCTTTTAGATTCAATATTATGGTGTACATAGGCGATGGTGCATGAATTGCACGCTTAATACCATAATCTTGGCAAAAGTACGACCTACTGCACGAGGGTTCCATTGTTGTAGGGTTTGGGAAGGCCTTAATGTACGCACACTTAACTGGCACAAAAAAGCTATTTCCACAGTTCAAGCATAGCGTCAATATTTAAAGATTAGAAGAAGGCCATCTGACAAAATAGTTTGCTTGAGCAGAGTGTTTTTTCTCATGCCTAAAGTGGCTGTTTTTCAAATGCAGAATCTGGATTCCTGTTGCTCAGATCCTGCTGCTGAGGTATCTATTTCATTTACCCAGTGTGGTATACAGTCGCTTGATGTCTCCAGCTTCATAGCTTGCACAGCTTAATTTTGTTGAATGGTGTTTTTTTTGGGGGTTCCAGTTACCTCTACATCTGCACCTCCTACGTGATCTTCACAACAAACTGGCATATTTTAGTGCTAAACAAACTTCAGCCGGATGTTTGAGCAGTCCACCTGGTTTCAGTGGCATCACGGTTATTGAATTCTTAAGCCAGATTCGGCCACTGTTTCCCAGTCTTAAGGGACATCTTGATTCTGCGGTTTCTGTTCTTGAACATGGTAAGGTACTAATATGCATAGTCCGCTGGGTATTCTTGAGAAGGTCGTCCATGTCTTTTTTATTTTGCAATAAATACTTGTAGGATCTGAAGCTTGTCAAGAACATTGGAAAGTTCAATCTGTGTTAGCTGGCAACCCAGATATCCCCAACATGGTTGTTTCTTCAGCATCAGTTTCAAGTTCGGTTGTTATAGAAACACTACGTTGCTTTAGTAAGGTACCACTGTTCACTTCCCTCCCCCACACTCGTGGAAAAGTTCGTGTTCATTTTCTAATTTTTTCGCTAAACTCTACTCTTTCACCTACGTAAGTTGGACATGAGTGTTTGTGTTTTAATTTTTTTAAAATTTTTTTTATTTGTTTGTTTGTTTTATTTATTCATTTTTTTTGTCTTTATTTTTATTTTTGCAGATGTTAAACCTTCCCCAAATTCTGATGGAAAAGTCGGTGCTCTCTGATCTGCTCGAGGCTTTCCAGGTCAAGAAATTACCTGATTGCATTTTTTCAGGAATGAAATCGATCCCTTCACACGGACACCTAGATTATCTATATTGTGGTTCTTATTCCTTCTTAGAAGCGATTCTGGGTGTAGGTATGCCACTCGTTTCTTTGTATAGTATTGCCTCTATTGGTCAATGGTAGATCTAGCTTTCTTACCGTGTAACAATTGTTTCTGCAGCAAGTTCCTTCTCATTTACGCTGGCTTTAGAAGTGGTGCTGGCTTTAGAATCAGTGGTTTCATCTGTTCGAAACTTCCTTGATAAATCTGGGGGAAATGGTAAAGATACTCAGGCAGGAGTTGCCCAGGACCTCCTTCCTACTTTGTCTAATCGACTGGGTACTTCTGCTCAGAAACTGTTGAGGCATAATTGGGATCATGACAATCTTGAAACTAGTTGGAAGGGAAAAGTTAGTACATCGTATACCTTCAAGATGTAATAAATGTTCTGATTGAGTAAATGTTCCTAGTTTCTAGCATTTATGTTACGTTTGATGGTTGTGTTTATCCTGATTGTTGCAGGGGGAAATGGTGCAGAAGATAGTGCACATTTACTTGGAAAATTGGGAGGCGCCATCTAGATTGCTGGATGAACTTGCATGTTCTACCTTGCCTAAGGTGTGTAAAAAAACTAAAGCATTTTATCCATGGCAATGTACGAAGATGGACTTGTCCATGTCTTCTATTTGCATATCAATTTAGAGCATGTTCAGTTAAAGAACATTTCTAGGCTTTGGTGAGACATGTTAGGTAAACATGGAGTTGAGAAATGAGAATGCTGGCTCCAAAGACCTTAAAAGTTACCTGCTTGTTTCCTGATGATAATGATGCTTAAGTGACCCAGTTGCCTTAAGCAGGCCAATCAGATGGTTTGTTACTTTGTTATTGGTGTCAGGTGTCTTCTTCAAGCAGAACAACAAACGAAGTGGAGGATTGGCATGGTTTCACTACTCTGTGTTCTGCAACATTTTCTGTATGGTATAGAGAGCTGGTATGACGTTTTATCTTGTTCTGTTATTCTTATGTACGTATACATATGCTCTCCAGTGGAGGTGCTGATGAATAATGATTTAATGCTGCAGCATGAGCAAAACCTTGGTATACTCACAAAGTTGGTAAGCAATATATTCTGCTCAATCTCCTGAAGATTACACATGTACTACTGCGTTTCGATATTAGAATAGTGTTACAGTTTGTCTCACCTTTACTCTGTTAGGTTAAAGAAGCTGTTCGTTTAGAGAAATCAAGAGCTGGTTCTCAGAAGGAAGCTGTAGAAACACTTCTGAACAAACTCCAGCAGTCGGTGAATGTGGTTGTGTCGTTAATAAATATATGCAGGACACATGACAAGGTTAGCAGTACCTGCTAACTTCTTTTTACAGCTTCGGTTGCAAGCTTTGACAAGCTGCAATATGGTACAGGTGGGTGTGCGTGCCATGGCTGTGAAGTATGGTGGAAAATTTGTTGATTCCTTCTTAAAAGGTACTTGATTGCTCTTCCATTTTCTTTGATATGACAGTTTGACTGGGGGTACTGAAGCTGGATATTTGTGCAGTTTTTGATTTCCTGCAGAACCAATTTCAGATGCACAATGAACTTATCATTCAACTGGTGAGATGAGCTTGATTTGCTATGGTTGATTGTTTGTACCAAAACTTGAATTTAGTCTATGTTCTGCTTGTTTATTACTTGAATCAAGGTTAAAGAACTTCAGAAAGCAACAAGAACCATTCAGACGCTATGTTCTGAAGCAAAGGTCGGTTTTCGAAGTTTAGATCTATTTGTCTATAATAACGTTGTCCAGCATTGACACTTGCTCTCTCTCTTTTTCTTTTTTCTTTTTCTCTTTTTCATTTATGGAAGGGCTTGAAACAAACAGTTATCACCAGCAAAATCCCTGCTACTAAGAGATCTTTGGAACGCTTCTTATTTCGTGTTAAGGCTCTCCTCCACACCATGTCAAGTGGCTGCACCTTTTGGATGGGTCTGTAACTTTTCCTTTTCATTTAATCCTGGAAACGTACTGATTAAGTGCTGATTGAGTCACACACGCGCGCACTCACACACACACTCTCTAACCTGGACGATGTTGATTGTTCCTTTTCTTCTTTAATTATGTCTTCACATATATCTCAAGTATTACTTATAGTTTGAAACATTTCATCACGGTCTTTGTGGTAGGCTCTGAATAAAAGACTTCAAAACTCGTCAGTAATTACAGTATATAGAATTGTTTATGTCGAAAGGTCGTTGAGTAATCAATCAGTGACTTCTGGACGTCTGGTTGTTCAAGAAATTTGAAATACTAGAGAAATTGTTTCTTTTGGTGCAACTAAACACATGCCTCTTTGTGTTGCTTGATCTAGTTTTAAGGAGAAGTCTCGTGTTACCTTGCTAATTGCTACCCTAGATCTACTTCTGTGCTTTGGGTGCTATATCTTCATATTATCTTTAAAATCTTTCTTTTTTCTTTTCTTTTCATTCTTTCTTTTGGCAGGCAACTTAAAACATAAAAACTTAACGGGCCAGGTGGTGAGCTCCCAAGCTTATTTAGATGAGCACGATGAAAACTTTGAGGAAGATCTTGCAGGACCTGTCGTTGAGGACTAGTTAATGAGGGCTGCTTGGTGATTAAGATAGAAATGTGGAATTGGTTTGATCACATCAGCGCAATTGTGATGAAGTGAGTTCACAGAACTCAAAGCAATTCTGTTGTCTAACACTGTTATATGTTTGGTGAATCTTGATTTGATCATATCCCAGGCTTGCTTGGCATTCTCACATTTGCTAATATCAGCTGCCAAGATTTCATCCACTCTTTTGTAGAATGAGTTTGACTCTTTGGCTGGCTATGGAAAGGTTTCTTTGTGCATTTGTTCATTTGCCAGGAGTCTTGTTCTTGAATGGTCTGTAGTGGTATTGTTTCTTCTTGCAAAACAAACCAATTCCAAATGTTATTAGCATCAGGACAAGTTTTAATCTTAAACTGATAAGTTTCAAAAGATCCATTATTGTCAGTGTGTGGAATATACTTATTGTTTCTTATTGCATAAGACATCTTTTACTTCATATCCTTTACACAAGTTGTTAACTTGGAGAACACTTAAGTACTCCCTCTGTTCCACCAAAGAGTTCACGTTTAAAAAGTTAAATAATTATGAGATATATTAGTGTCATTCAAGTTGATCATAATTATAAAAATATTTGAGCACAACCAAGATGATTACAACACAATTGGAGGGTAAAGATAAAAGGTTATGGGCATTGTAATCATAATTTTTAAAAGTGGACTCTTTGAGTGGAATATTTCAAAATAATATAGTGGACTTTTTGCCTAGAACGGAGGAAGTATTTGAGTATCAGAAATTGATACCAATTGAGGGGTCCCTTTCTATATAAAGGTAAAGATAATGTAATACTCTCTTGGTTCCAAGCAAATAGTCCACTATTCTATTTTGAGATATTTCACTTAAAGAATCTACTTTAAAAAATTATACATACAATATTCAAAAACTTTTCAACTTTACCCTTGGTCCCTTCATTTGTAATATGAGCATATTGACATTGTACAAACATTTTTATAATTATGACAAACTTCAATGACAGTTATACATCCCTTAATTATTATACTTTTTAAACATGGACTCTTTGAGTGAAACAAAGGAAGTATTAAATTATACTCCATCCGTTTCAGACAAAGAGTTTACTATTTTTTTTTAAAATTTTCTACTTAAAGAGTACACTTAAAAAAAATTATGCTTACAATCTCTATAAATCTTTTCAATTTACCCTCTACATATGCTATAAAACTCTTGGCTATGCTCAAATATTTTTGTAATTATTACTAATTTCAATGCTATTTATATATATTCAATAATTATTATACTTTTCAAACGTACACTCTTTGGATGCAACGGAAGGAAAGAGGAGTAGTTCAAATGACTAAGCAAATAAGACTTTAAAATAGATATTCGAGCAATATAAGAATGTATAGGTTTCTAAATGCTCAAAATAATGCACAGCGGAATATGTGATTGACGAAGGACTTTCTAGTGGCTTCAAATTTTCTATCTCACTCCTTATCACACTTCGTGTCCTACTTAATCCCAGCCTTACACGTGTACTTGTTATTTTAATTTGTCTTTTTTTTACAATTTTTACAAGGAAACATGTAGGGTTGAGATTTAATGAGACAGAGAATGTGATAGGGAGTGAGATAGAAGATTTGAAACCCTTTCTAGTGATCCATAGTTGTTAGATGTGTATAATGGTGTATTGATGAGCGAAGCTGAAGCCTGGCTGGTTATAATGATGATATCTAACTTAATAGGGCTTCAAATATTTTATACATCTCTCTATCACACTCTGTGTCTCACTTAATTCTAACCTTACATATGCCATTGTTATTTTAAATAATCTTCTTTTTACAATTTTTATAAGGAAACGTGTAAGGTCGAGATTTAATGGGACAGAGGGTGTAACAGAGAGTGAGATAGAAGATTTGAACCCATTTGAGCTCGAAATCTTCTATCCGACTCCATGTCACATTCCCTTGTTATTTTACCCGATTTTTTTTTTATTTTAAAAATGATACGTGTAGAGCTAAAATTTAATGGGACTTGGCGTGAGAGTGTGATAAGGGGGTGTGATATTTGAATCCAATCACTTGCAACTTCTTATTTGAGACAAAAGAGGCTTTTTAATTTTCTCTACTATTACTCCCTCCGTTCTAGGCAAAGAGTCACTTTTCTTTTTTAGAAGTCAACACGTGACTAAATCAAATCAAAATTTTACATATTTTACTTATGTTTTAAGATATAAAATTTCATTAATAAAAAATTATCTTAAAAATATTATGGATTACAACTTTCATAATTTTGTAAAAACTATTAAATTTATGTTAATTATTGGTCAAATTTTAACTAAGTTAACCGAAAAAAGTCAAAAGTGGACTATTTACCTGGAACGGAGGGAGTATCTTTTTTAGTGAGATTGATCTCGAATAAAATGTAAGCGCTTGTATTTTAAATCTCTCTTTTCTCGAATCAGTGTTCTCTGTTTTTCTCACTGTCTCATATGTTCTTTGTCGAAATTTATGCTCTTTTAAATATTTGATATTGGGCATTTAGCCACTGTAAGACAAACATATTATATTCAGGGCCGGTTCTGACATTTTGGGGGCCCCGTGTTAAATTTAAAATTAGACCCTAAAATTAATAAAAGATAATTAGCAAAAAATAAAAATATGTTACATATTTTATAATATTATCATATTAAAACTATTTTCCTACAAATGAAGTACGAAATCCCTAAACTCCAAACTAGTATCAAAATTTTCTTTTGTAAGTATCATCTTTCTAAATTGCTTTAAGCAAAATCTTTTAATTACATCTTTATAATCGATTTTTTCCAGAAAAAAATAAATAAACCTAAGCTACAAATACATCCATGTCAAACAAAGCGTGTACTATAATTTAAAATTAAAAGTTTAAACAATAAGATTTGAACCATCAACCCAAAGAAAGCAAAAGATTTTAGATTGGGACAATCCTCCACTATACTACTATTGATAATTTCTAGAAAAAAAATTAATAAAATAAGCTATAACTTTCCACAGAATGAGGCCCCCTTAAATTTGGGCCCCTGTTCAAAGGCCAACTTTGAACCTGCCTAGGGCCGGGCCTGATTATATTGGCTTTAGACTAGGGATGCGCTAAATACAACACCCCAAAAGCGTTAAATACAACACCCCTCATAAATGTACTATTTTACCCATGTTATAAATAATAAAAAAAATAAAAATTTTGACAAGGCCGCCACCCGTAGGCGGGCATATTCCAAACAACCACTACCCTAGGCGGCCATCCATTATTCAGTCTATTTTTTTACACTTTTATCCCCTAAAGTTAACATTACTGTTAAAAAATTAACGGAATCGTTATAATTTTAACGGAAGTTGGTAGAACCGCCACCCCTAGGCGGCCTTAACTGAAAGAGCCGCCACCCGTAGGCGGCCATCCCAAATTCCACCCCTAGGGAGTCCATTTGCGCTAAATACAAAATTGAGGGGAGTTTTGGTGTAAATTCTCATTGAATCAAATGATGGGCAAAATGATATTTTTACAAAGATTGTTGTATTTAGCACTTTTGAAGTGTTGTATTTAGCACCTATATTAGATAATAGGATTAACTGCTAGGTCTATGTTTGCTAGTTCATCTTCCATGCTACAAATTGTGCAAGTTGGCGCCTTGGAGCACTTTTTGACTTCTATTGTCTTCTTGAGATAACTTCAATTACCCCCTCTGCAAAGAGTCCACTCTCTATACTTAAAAATTAACATGTAATTAAATCAAATCAAAATTTTACATATTTTAATTATATTTTTGGAAATAAAATTTCATTCATTAAAACTATATTAAGAATACTATGGATTATAACTTTCTTAACTTTAAGAGAATAAATAAATGTATATAAATTATTGGTCAAACTTTAATTAAGTTGACCAAAAAAAGTCAAAAGTGCTCTTTGCCTGAAATGGAGGGAGTATTAAATAATATTATAATATTATCTCGTTTGTATAGAAATATAATTTTTAATAATATATGTATTTCATTAATATGTTGACGTGGCAATTAGCTTACTCTTTGTTTCTTCAATCAATTAGCAAGAAATAGATCTTTCATGCTTTAATCTTCATATAGTATCTGAGTATGATTTTTTATTTCATATTTTGGGGTGATAGAAAGATTAAGTACTTATTATACGCATGTAACATTACTCTTTATTTATTTCAACTAGTGGCATGGATATCAGTTGTATACAATGGACAACGACGACGAAAATTTTCTTATTTCATATTTTGGGGTGATAGAAAGATTAAATCCCTTATGAAAGAAGAATATAGGGAGGAGTAGACGTTGGATGGTGAGAGTTAGAGAGCTTTCCAATTTTAAATGAACATGGATAGTAATTGTTAGGATCTTAGTTTTAGTAAGTTTTGATGTTGCAAAACTACATTAGGATAATTTCCTATAAACCAATTTTAATAGGCTTAAAAGTACAAAGTTATTGTCAAAGAAACAACAAATAGCTAAGATGAAGTTGAAACAACCAAGGATGAAGAAACAACCAACTACGAAGAACAAACAACTAACATCTTTGACAAAACAGACAAGATGGAAGAGCAAGCTTTGTCTCAAGAATGTAGCATGGATTGACACTCATTGGATGATTTGTTACTAAGACAAACCCTAAAAGAATGTTCCAAACCCTAAAAGAATATTCTTACAAGATGTTTGCAAGTTGAGTGCCACATAGACTGCACTCATAGCTGGACAATGATCTCCAAGGATTAGATTATAACGGAAACTATTCAAACAATGCCTATATAAAGGAAAGTTGTAGCACCCGCATCATTCATGTCATTTGCATGTACTTTGTTTATACATCTCATTATGTATCACTAACATTTCATGTTCATTCTTCATTCAAACATGTTTGCATTTGAGTTGATTCCATGCTTCACTTATGCCTTGATTTGTGATTGAATCTTGGTAATCATGCATACTTGTAATACATTGCATTCTTAGCTTCATTATATGTTGTTTGGATTGAGTTTTGGATGTGTTTCGAACTTGATTGAAGTTGGGAACACCTTAGAATCACTTTGGAGACATTCTTGGACATTTTTGGAGTAATTTGTAGCTTGAGTCGCGCCCTAGCGAGCAAAATGCGCGCCCTCTGAGACAACATTACGTGATTTTTAGACTTGTTGACTTTTTGACCATTTCTCTTGGCTGAAGTTGGACCACGACTTAAGACCATTTGATCAGGCTTAGTTGGTCTCTTAAACACCAGGGAGACTCAAGTTACTCCCCATTTCTTCATCTTCAACCTTGGGCATTAGAGAGAGAGTTTAGAGAGA
Organism: Platycodon grandiflorus; assembly: GCA_016624345.1. Taxonomy (NCBI): domain Eukaryota; kingdom Viridiplantae; phylum Streptophyta; class Magnoliopsida; order Asterales; family Campanulaceae; genus Platycodon; species Platycodon grandiflorus. Next base: position 27,844,665 of record CM028365.1, on the reverse strand, counting down.
GAAGGTGAGATATCTTGAGCTTGGAGTGGAATTTCGGCGATCCGAGCATACCGTTTTGAAGGTCTTGACTAGAGGATAACTTTTCACTACTTGCATGTTTGTTTCTTGGGTTTTCTTCTGCAAGAGGTAAGCTACTACTCCTCTTCTTATTGATTTATGTCTTGGATGACATTCTAGATTTGTAAAATGTTAAAATCACCATGTTTGAGTATGTGATACCATGTTGACCTTATAATTTAGTGGTAGACTTGTTAAATGTGTTGAGATACTTGTTTCTTCTTGTTGGGTATACAATGAATTGACTAATTGTTAAGTTTAAAGTATAATTGATTCTCGTAAACTCGAACTCATTAGAAACCAAAAATGACTCTAACTGAGTTCGTTAGGATTTCATAATCAATGAGACCACGTGTGTGATTTGGGATTTCCTTGATGATTCGAGAGATTCGTTGGAGAATTTGGTTACACAATTTGTGTTTGTTAATGTTACTTTAATTCTCGTAATTTTCGTGTGTTGGTTATTTATGTGAAGTGGGATTATTATGACCTACTTGAGATGTTTATGTTGTTTTCATTGTTGTACTCCCTACTTTGGAATATGAATTGTTTATTTTAAATGTCGAGTAAACATCTACTTGAGCATTTAGTTAATTTCATGACATATTTGTTTGGCAATGTATTGACGCTCGATTATTGCGGAAGCCGGGGCTACGTAATAGTTGAAGGCCAATAAAACGGGGTTCGCCCTACCGTTGGCCACAGTAGGGGTATAGCGCCAATTGTTGTATGGAATAAATGCAACCTTGGTAAGCTATTCCGTGGTTGTTTCTCGGGTTGTAGGGACCAAGTTCACTCGTCGACGTGAATACAAAAAATGGTTCACATGTTATTGAGTTATTGGTTTTGATTTTTCGATCAAGTACGTCACCAACGGCTCCGACATTTGGTACTACATTGGTTGGTTGGTTGGAAGTATTAGTTATCTCGGAGGTGTACCTCGACACAGTATCCTTTTAAATGTGTTTACATATTGTTCTTATGTGCTTCCTATACAAGAGAATGTTGGTCATGATTTCTAACCGGTATGGGTCGGTTGGCAATCGTTAAGCCTCTCGTGTACTATAGGGTTATGTGACTTCATGTTATATTTGTGAAATGCCTTACTTCGTGAATGTTATATCATGCTATAACATGTTATACTTGTTATTATTATTGTCTTGCATCTAGCATGCCATATTATTGCATTAGTAGCTTATTGAGTTTCGACTCACCCCGTTCCTTGTTTATTTGTTTTCCTTAGATCACGATCCGGCGAGGAACCCACAGTAATTTGCATCGTCTCGATGAGTTCGTCAGGTTGGACTTTTGGATAGAAGCTCCTTGAGCCTTTTGTACTTTCTTTTGGTGAGGCCGAGGTTATACATGGTTATGTAAACTTTGTAAAGTTGAGTAGATGTGGTTGTCGTTATACTTGTGTAATATTTTTTTTGTATCGTTGATATGGTTGTCGAGCTTAGTGTAATTAGTTAATGCTTGTTATTTCCGTGCACTCTGATTTGGTTATTGTTGTTGTTTCCGAGCTTGTTGCTCGATGAGGTTCGTGATTAGTAGTTGTGTTTTGTATTTTCTTCTCCGACTTGTTGTTATGCTGATAAGGTTTTGCTTTTAAAAATCATATACTTGCATTACAGGGTTTTTGCATCAAAATAAATTTTAAAATCGTGATTTTGTCTTCTCATTTCGTGCACCGGACGAGGTTCCACATAGGATCTTAGCTCGGGGTGCGACAAAAGTTCTCCCACTGGATCAAAGTATGTGGCTGATTTTAGAAAAATAGCTTACATATAGAGTGATCATCAAATACGAAAGCAGGATACAGAGACAATAGAGATTATTCAAAGAAATTTTGCAAGCATAACAACTATCATTGTTCAGTTAGAGAACAAATTGAAATATTTATATATCTTGGTTTGTCAAGCATCTGCCATCCCACAAGATCCGAATCACTCATCAACAAAACTACCAGATCAAGCAACGCAACAACGCAGTTACACAACAAGTAGTAGTCACACAGTGACATCGAGCCTACAATAACAACTTCATTCGACTATTTAGAGTCTTTCTATAAAGAAGAAACTCCCCCCCCCTTTGTGTACCTTGTGTACTGTGTAGAGAACCTAGTTGAAGAGCCAACTAGTTGAGAAGGAATTGAGATCTTTCTTTCGACCTTGATAATCTGTGTAATTTGAAGAATTATAGTGAATTATTATCTCACGAGAGCCAAGAGGGCTGTGAGGGGTGGATGTAGGATAGTTATATCCGAATCACCTTAAAATCATTGTGTCAATTTCTCTATCCCTTACTCTTTACTTATTGTATACTGTTACATTGAACGCTTGTTTGGACTTGTGCTTAACTGTTTTTATATCGTTATTTAAACAATCATCAAACTGTCTACTTGCTACAATCAATCATCACAACAGATCACACACAAAAGATAAAATCATAACTTGTCTTGAGATCACTGATTAAACTTAATCCGTTGTGCACAACTCTATTTTATCACCTAAACTCTTTTAACAAACCTTAGTTGTTTTATCATTCTATCGCCAACAGTCATTCATTTACTATAGAGTTGATCAATTTCTGTGATCACATCGAAGTGTGTTGTCATTAGACACCTCTTAACAAATCTATCTATCTCAAGAAGGCCTTAACTGTTCTTAAAATGTTGAATATTATTAATCTAAAAACTGCCTTCTTTCAATTGTTAATAACAACTATTAACTGCATATAAGAGGTGATCAATCGATCTTTCAATATGTATCAAAGCAAGTAGCAGCTAACTAATACACGTGCCCTCTCAATTGGTATCAGAGCTTAGCTGTTGGTTAACCTTAGTGATTCAGTTCTGAGTACACCATTTGTGCTATATCTTTCAATTGATATCAAAGCTTTTCTGTTCTGTACCAAAGCTTATGATAAAACTTGCAACAATTTGTATTTATGCTACAAAGTGCAAAAACAAGATCTCTCAATTGGTGTTAGAGTAGGTTTCTAAGAGGTTTAAGTATTTCCAAGCTTAACAACTTGTGAAAAAGATCCATACTGTTGTCATGACTCAATTCATACTGAATGATCAAGTAGCACTCGGTCTAGATAAAATAGAAAATATGTCATAAAAATTTGGAACCTATATATTAACTTTTGGAACTGGATTGACTTGAAAATTGATATAAGTAAGGAAACACAAATGAAGATTATTGCACAAAGTGATGAGCAAACAAAGGAAACATAGAAATATGAAGAAGAGAAATGCAGCACGAGCAGAACAGAAGAAGATATAATGTGCTTTATGGCAAGAAATGACTAAGATGATTCAGATGACTCAGATCATGAATTGGAAGATCTAGCAAAAGAGCTAAACTAGGTAAATAATTTCAAAAATTAAAACTCTGAAGGTTTAAAAAGGCTAGTATGTGTCATCTACACTCGGAAAAAGAAACATGAAAATTGTTTAAAAACTACAATAGGGGATAACATCAAATTAACAAAGAAATTATCGAAAATTAGAGATTCAATAACAGCTAACCATAATTCCTCAATAAAATCTGAACAAATAAAAGAGCTGCAATACAAAGTCATGAAATATGAAGATGAAATTATTAATTTAACTGTTGATCTAATTATTGTTACATCCAAAAATGACTTGCTAGAACAACAATTTGATGAAATGAACTCAAAAATAGAGAAAATTAAAACAGATATTAAAGGAATAAAAGAAAAATTAGAAGAATGGAGTAATATTACAAAAGAATCAAAAGCAATGACCAAGAATGATAGGATGCGGTCAGAAAAGATTGCTGTTGAAAATAAAACTCTAGGGAAACCAATTGGTTGGAATAGTACCGTAATAGACAAAATAACTAAGATAAGTAAACAAAGGGTAAAAAATGAGAAATTTAAGCCAAGATATGTAAATAAAAAACTCAGGAAATGGCAAAATCAAAACTACAGATCAAATCATTATTATGATAACAACTATGATTATAGAGCATCTAAAATTCAAGCAAGATGGATGGTACAATTACGGAAGAAATCATGCGATCGATTATGGTCAAGAACGAAAAGGAGATACATATGGTTTGGGTTCCAAAAATCACCAATAACCCATAAAACATTTAACCCTATTCTTGTAAATATGTAATATAAATAGTTAGGCACTATAAAAATTGCATAAAATACATGTTCACTCAGGGTTACCTCTTTGCACTCATAAAAAAAATTCACACTTCATAAAATGAGGCACATGTGCTCACGTGAACAGTAAAAAGACAAATGTCTTTTGGTAATTGACTTAGAGCAAAATAGGTGGCACTGTTTCTTTCAAAAGCCGCTCTTTGTCTCAATGTTTTGTGTCCCCTAATATTAAGGGAAACCTCGTGAAAAACATACCTCACACTTGAATTTGAACACAAACATTCTTATCAAAATAAATCTTTATAAAATGAAAAATGTTGGTTTCTATGCCAAACCCAATTTTTTCAATGGAGAAGAAGGTGTTTTACTCAGAGACATTATTGACAGAGCTGGACTATTAACATTCATCAGTGAAGCCCCAGTGCTTTACGTGCAAGAATGCAAAGAGATTTTCAAAGCAGGGCAACTCATTAACAATAACTTGGTGTTCAATCTCAATGGAAGGGAATCAACAATCACTCCCTTTGACGTATAAGCGAGGTTGTTAGGTCACAAGGTGCTCAAATAGGCTAGAAGGGAGAGGGTTGAATATCCTATATCCTATTTTAAAAAGGATTTATAAAATTACTTCACAAAAGAGTTAGAAAATAATTTGCAGCAGAATAGTGTGAAGTAAAAGACAAGTTAGGATGGCTGATGTTGTAAAGCCAAGATCAGCAGTCCTTAAAGCTGTTGGAGATTTCTGGGAATAAACAAGTAATAACAAAATCACAAGTGCAGGAAATAAAGTAGACAAGATATTTGAAGTGGTTCACACTATGAATAAGTGCTACATCCACTACCAAAGTGGTCAGCTTTGGATTTAAAAATGTGCACTATGTTTTTCACTAAAATAATCACAAAGATCACTAATGGATCGTGTACAAAAAGATTTTAACCAAGTGTTTATGGTGAGAGTATAAATCTAGAAAGATTCAACTCTCGTGTGCTATGAATGCAAAGGATTGCAATCAATGAGGAACAATAAAGACTAGACGTCTAAGATTGGTGCTCTTCAAAGAAAGAATTACAGAATAAAATTTTGAAACTTTGAATGCACTAGCAGTAAATGAAGATGAAGATTACAGAAGTTCAAGTTGTAGGAGAGTCTTCAATGCTCCATGGAGTCTTCAATTTATACCTAGAGAATTCTTGGAGCCGTTGGGAGAATTTCAGTCTTGAATTTGAATTGAATTAGGTGCATTTAATGCAAAGAGACTTGCATTAAATGCCCTATGTCTTGCTGTTGAAATCTCAGTGGAAGTTCTGATCAGTCCAAGTGGTCTCTGTCCTTTGCCTGCAGGTTTGCTAAAAATGGGTAGATAAGTACTGCCTGCAGTATGTCCTTTTTTGAGATATTTGCCTAAAATGAAATGATCCATTAAATGGTACTTGCAGGTTATCGTTGCACAAAAAGTCAAGGATGACCTTTGCTGGTAACTTATGCACATCGTTAGACAAGTCTTGATCAGACGATCTTCAGGTCTTCATACATTGCTTATGAAGCTTGGCTGGAACAAACTTGGCTGATGACTTGATGAACATTGCTGATGAAGATGGCTGATATACAAAGGCTATCTTCTGAAGACTAAGCTAAGTACAACAAAAGTAATCCTAAGCTATTACAAGCAATTGTCTAAGAACAAGTTGCCACTCTAACAGACATGTAGGCCCATTAGTCACCTTGGCTTAGACTTAGGTTATGAATACAAGAAAATCTAGATAAAATACAACAATCTCCTTCTATTTGCTTGAGTCAATGACCTATGAATACAATGATAGCTGAGAGTGTCCAATACTAGTGATAGCATTCTTTTAAAAATATTATATTAAGTAAACATGCCCTAGTTGGATTTATAAAGCAGTCAATGTATTCAGATTACAAAGTGTTTACAGGGAAATAAAATTTAAGCATAAAACACTTATAATAACCTGAAGTTTAAAGACAAACAAAATATAACAATTATAGAATATGTCTTTAAACTAGTGGTTTAAATTTTTTGCACACAGAATAAGCAGTTTATCATTAAACATGGAAATTTAAAACATATCAAGAGAAAATATAATCCTTGTATGTCGTTGTTTAATTATTACAAGGTTTTGACAAAAGATACACAAAAATTATTATGAAGGACAAGTTAGGATATACCAGCTAAGTTGAGGCTTGTCGTTCTTGCTTTGAAGAGTTAGCAGCTTTAAGTTTAGCAATCTCGACCTTGGCTGCTTCCAATTCATCTTTGATAGCTTTCAACTCTGATTTGAGGTTTTTGTTTTCTATTTTCAGACAGATATTCCTCTCAAACGTAGTTGTCAGCTTATCATTGTTGTTGAGCCGACTCATCTCCTCCTTCGTGGACGCAAGTGACTTGTCCATGGTAGATAGCCTGTCGACATAAATCTGGAATTGCTTCCTCATAAGGCCATAATGGGTGCGAGTGGTGGATCTGGAGGCAAGCACAAACTTGTGCACATAACAGTTAGCAGCTTTCTGAGCGTTAAGCAGATGAGAATAGCCGACATCAACCATTTCCACCATAGAGATCATCCCTTGCGAAAGATTGTCAACCTTGGAGCTCAACAGGGTGGTGGAAGAGGCGGCTGTGCTGGAGATAGCCGAGAGACGGTCGACCAGAAGATGCTAACATGCGTTGATAGTCATCTCGCAGACAGTGGCAGCATGCTTGGCTTCTTTGGCAATAGCAATCACCTTAGTCATGTACTCTGCAGTGACATCAGTTGTATGAGACTACTTGGCCGCAAGATGCTTCAAATTCTTATTCAAGCTGGCCATGATGAGGTCAAATATACCAAGCTCTCCTCTTAGATAGGCAAACCTGGTTGAATCAAGTAGCTTGGTAAAAATATCAGCTAACTGTTGATTAGTAGCTACATATTGCATGCTGATATTACCTTTTTCCACATGATCTTTAAGGAAATGATATCTTACATCAATGTGCTTGGTCTTGGAGTTCATGATAGAATTTTGAGATACTGAGATAGCTGATGTGTTGTCACACATGATAGGGCAATCAACAGTCTTGATCTCATAATCTACAAGCTGCTGTTTGATCCACAGTAATTGTGAGCAACAGCTACCAGCAGCTATGTATTCTACCTTAGTAGTTGAAGTTGAAATAGAAGCTTACTTTTTGCTGGCCCATGAGATTAGTCTATTTCCTAAGAACTGACATGTCCCATTGGTGCTTTTCCTGTCAACCTTACAAGCAGCAAAGTCAGCATCAGAATAGCCTATAAGAGTAAAAGATGAATCCCTTGGATACCAAATACCCAAGTTGGCTGTATCAATGAGATATCTGATGATCCTCTTGACTGCTTGCAAATGAGACTCCTTTGGATCTGCTTGGAATCTAGCACAAACACAAACAGCAAACATAATATCAGGTCTACTAGCAGTTAAGTATAGAAGTGAACCAATCATGCCTCTGTAAAGAGTCATGTCCACTTTCTTGCCCTTTTCCTTTTTGTCAAGATGACAGTTAGTAGCCATAGGTGTGCTGAAGCTGTTTGCATTCGTAAGCCCAAATTTCTTGATAAGGTCCTTTGTATATTTGGCTTGGTTGATGAAGATACCAGTTGAGCTTTACTGAATTTGAAGTCCTAGGAAGAAGTTGAGTTCACCCATCATGCTCATCTCAAACTTGCTCTACATAAGCTTTTTAAACCTCTTACAAAGGTTTTCATTAGTAGAGCCAAATATAATATCATCAACATAAATTTGAACAAGTAATGAATGACATTAATGTTTCATGATAAAAAGAGTAGTGTCAATTTGACATTTCACAAAGCCTTGAGTTATCAAGAACTTTGAAAGGGTTTCATACCAGGCTCTTGGAGCTTGCTTAAGTCTATATAGTGCTTTCCTCAATTTGTAGACATCCTCTCTTCTTGTATTGTCTAGGAATCCTGGTGACTGTTTCACATAAACTTCTTCTTACAGCTCGCCATTCAGAAATGCACTTTTAACATCTATTTGATATAACTTGAAGTCCTTAAAAGATGCATAGGCAAGGAAGAGTCAGATAGCTTCTAATCTTGCAACATGAGTAAATGTTTCATCATAATCAATTCCTTCCTCATGTCTATAGCCTTGGGCTACCAGTCTTGCCTTATTCCTCGTGATGTTTCTATTCTCTTCCATCTTATTTCTGAAAACCCACTTAGTTCTAATAACAGTTTGTCCTTTAGGCCTAGAAACAAGTGTCCAAACTTAGCATCTTTTAAACTGATTTAGCTCTTCTTGCATAGCTTCTACCCAGCTTGGATCCTCCAGATCTTCATCTACTTTCTTGAGTTCAATGGTTGAGACAAATGTAGTAGAGTACATGCATTCATTCCTTGAAGTTTGTCTTGTCTGAACACCAACATTGAGATCACCAATGACTTGAGTGATGGGTTGATCTCTTACTTCTCTAACTTTAGCAAGTAAGTCTTGTCTGATAGCATCAGCAAAGTGTAGTTCTTGAGAAGTGGAGATTTTTGGAGCTTGGTTTTCAGGATGGTAGGAAATTTCCAAGGTTGACTGAAATACTTCTGGTGTAGATGGAATATCAACTTCTTGATTAGCAGTTTCATTGTTGGCTGGTCCACTATCATTAGTTGGAAGTTCTATCATATCAATCCTTGGGGGAACTTGAATATTTGCAGAGTTAGAGGTTGTTCTGTACCTATCTCACACTCATCAGAATCATTAGAAACCTTAAGAGCTAAATATGGCCCAATAAAATCAAATTTATCAAAAGAGACATGTACAGATTCAATAATTTTAAGGAAGACTTATTATAAACTCTACATGCTTTAGAAAACTTAACATATCTCATAAATATTCCTTCATCAGATGTGGATTCAGACTTACCTCTATGTTCTCTGCCATTGTAAAGAACATAACATTCGCACCCAAATATTTTGAGGAAACCAATGTTGGGAGCTCTGCCTCTCTAAATTTTATAAGAAATTTTGTTATGAAACTTGTTAATTAAAGACCTATTTTGGGTGAAGCAGGCTGTGTTGACAGCTTCAGCCCAGAAGTATATAGGCAGCCTTGTTTTAGCAATCATGGTCTTCCCAGCTTCAATAAGAGTTCTATTCTTCCTTTAAGCAACTCCATTTTGTTGAGGTGTGCCAGCAGCAGAGAAGTTATGACCAATCCCATGGTCATCACAATATTTGGCCACACCATTGTTCTTGAATTCAGTCCCATTGTCTGATCCGATATCAGCAATGTCATCCAGCTTCTGTGTTTGAAATCTTCTAAATAGGGCTGTCACAATGTCATAGGCTTCATCCTTGGAAGACATCATTTTAACCCAGGTAAATCTTGAATAGTCATCAACCACCACTAGTGTATACTTGCTGCCACCAAGACTAGTAGTAGTAACTGGACCAAACAAATCCATATGCAGCAGATGTAGAGGTCTTGTAGTTGATAGACATAGCTTGCTTTTGAAAGAAGACTTGGTTAACTTGTCCAGATGATATGCCTTGCAAATCTTGTCATGGTTAGCTGATACTTTAAGTAGTCCAACAACCAAGTTGTCCTTTGATAACTTAGAAATATACTTGAAGTTAAGATGGCTGAGTCTTTTGTGCCACAGCTAACTGTTATCATTGGAGCTCTTTGCAACCAAACACAGATTAGATTTCCTTCCAACAACATTCATATATACACATTTTCTATTCTAAATCCAGTCAAGATAGTTGTGCAAGTTTCACTGTCCTTGATGATGCAATGACTTGAAGTGAATTGACATATCAGCCCCTTATCACAGAATTGTGATATACTCAGGAGATTGTGCTTCAAGCCTTTTACTAAAAATACTTTGCTGATGGAAAGTTTTCCTCGAACTATAGATCCATAGCCAATTGTCTTCCCTTTGGAGTTGTCACCAAGGATGACTGAGGGACCCTTTGCTTTAATAATATTGGAGAGAAGATCCTGGTCTTCAGTCATATGCTTAGAGCAGCCACTATCCAGGTACCATAAATCTTTCTCCTCCTCATTAACGGCGATGAAGTATTCCTGAAAATAGAGACATTTAAAGTTCATGGTCCCCTTTTATTCTTGGGTCCAGAGGGTTAGCAACCTTTTGGGACCCATACCTATTTAACCTTTGGAGGTGTGAACCCTTTAGGTTTAGGTATGAATCTCAGAAGGCATTCATGAATCGTGGCCATAACCTTTACAGAAAGAGCAGTTATGAAAACCTTGAACATGTTTGATGGCATCCTTGGGAGTCTCCTTGGCATCCTTAAAAGAGCAGTTGTGCATGAAGAATTGCTGGGACCAGGTAAGAGGAAGAGGGTCATAGAAGGCGCCCCACTTGAGGAGAATATCCTCAGCAGACATAGGTTGGCAAGGAATGCGCTTGAGGTAGTCAAGAGTAGAGAGAAAGGGATCTGTATCGGCAAGGTTTGGTGTAGGTCGACTGTCTTGAAAGAACAACAGTTCTTAGATGTCAGGGTGAAGCTGATTATAAGGGTTTAATCTAGTTTGTTTGGGTGTAGGTTGGTCTGTAGAAAAAGTTAGAGGGCGTTTGGAGCGAGTGAGAGGGTGACTGTCAGGTGAGTCTTGCAACTCTTTTGAGTCAGGAGGTGTGATTATGAGAATGACATGAGTGAGAGTTGGTTGGCTAATGGGTGCAGATGGAGCAGGAGAGTGAGTGGGTATGAGAATAACTGGTTCAGGTTTATGAGGTGAAGTGGAAGAAGGAGGTGAGGATGGCTGATCGGTAGAGGGCATAAATTTGACCTTTTTGGTACTTTTCTTAAGTCTTTTGCCTTGTCTTGACTTAGAGGGAGAGGATTCAGGATTGATTGATTTTAGGTGAGTTGGTATGGTGACATCAGTCGAGGGAATGGCTGAAGAGGGTTGAGTATTTTGGAAGTTGTCTAATATGGGTATGTCTGGAGTTGAAGAAGTTGTGGTGGCAGGTTTGGGAAGGCCAAAATTTTCATCTGTGGGTAAGAGGGTTTGTTTGATTTTGGCCTTGGCTGGTTTAGAGATAGGTTTAGGAGGGAGTGTTAGAGATTGGCTGGTGGTTTGAAGGTTGGTTGATTGAAAGGTGGATGTATCTCTTTTAGCAGCCTGTTTGGATTTGGCAGGCTTCATAGATGATTTAGGTTTTGGTGAGGAGAGAGGTGGAGATGATTGTCTAGATTTTTTGGGAGAGGGTTCATTAGGCTCATAAGGATCATGGTCGAGCCTTGTGAGGTCGAAGTCCTCTGGAAGTGTAGCACCCAAGGGCTTTGGCTCCTCCTGAACAGGAAACCCCTCAAAGGAGTAGGTCACCTTCCTCTTACCCTTCTTATCTTGGGTAGATGGACAAGCAGTAGCAGCAGCAGCCTTTTTGGATAGATCTTCTTTGTACCTTGTGATGTTGTTGACGGTGAAGACATTGGTGTTAGTCGCCTTGATTAGATCATCCCCGGCCATCTTATTCTCTATCTGTTCGAAACCCCTTATGAGAACATTGATTACCCATACAAAGGGTCGCTTCATGGTTGGGTTGCCTTAAACTTCAGCCACACTTTAAAATAGCATAGAAAAGATTATTTTTGCCCTGTTTAGCTGTGTGCGAAGAATGACAGCTTTTGTCTACATCAGCTGTTGAGATGTGAAGATATCTCTGGAACCATTCTTGAACAAAATGCTTTTATCAAGAAGATGACTGATATGATATGGTCCTTCAGGGAAGAGATTTCTAAACATCTCAGCGAAAGGCTCAGGCTTAGTTGTTCCTCTCATCATTTCCCATGCCTGGTCAGATTCTTCAGCTGTTAAGTCCAGTTTGCCTTCCATAGGCAGCTCTAAGATATTTCCTATATCTTTGTAGGTCAACTTGATAAGGTGCCCTTTAATATATCCTTTGATGTAGCTCATGTTGACTTTTTCTTCTTTAGTAGCAGGAGAGGGAGGAAGAGTCATTCTTGTGTAGAACTCCTCAGCGATGGCATTGCTGTAATGAGTGTCATATAGCTGGAAGAGGGGAAGAAATCCACATTCCTCTAAGTCCTTTAACAGGGCTTCTCCAGATGGGTACTTCTGAATAAATTCGACATTGATGGTCATTCTAGGGTGATAGCTGCTCCTTGGAAGAATTTGCATAGGGAGATTAGCAGCTTCAGCAGCCCTGGATGGCTTTGTCAGTTGAATAGTAGTGCCAGCAGCGGTGGATGTATCGGCAGTCTTAGAAGATTGTGTCTTTACCTATACACAAACTGACAGAGCTAAGAATGGCTGATATAGGATGACTATCAGCAGTGCTTTGGAAAAACATGTACTATTCAAATCAAAACCCAAAATATGCTAACAAACTTCAATATTAAAAAGCAAAAATTCGCCAATAATACAGTTCATCCCCAAGGTTTTAGACAAGTACGGTTTTTTAACATCTTTTAGAGAACCCAATAGAATAAATTGTAAATATGTAAATTTGAAGAACATTAGACATATTAGATACTCAGAAATTAATAATAAATCACCAGACGTTTCTAAAATCAAGCATACACAGTTCATCAATGGCGTGAGAATAGAGCAGTTCAACTAATTTAAAATCAAAGCATGGAAAGTGATGAAACTGAAATTAAATGACCTAAGATAGATAGAATTGCTTACCATTATAGATTATATGTAGAAGAATGGAGGATTTGAAGGTTTCAAAAGAACTTAGAAGTACAACAATGGCAAAAATTTTGAAGGAGCTAATGGCGGTTTTTGAAAAACGTGAATAGTTAAACAGTGAAATTTGGGTTTTATATGTCCTACAGGTTTCAATAAATGTCATTTAATGAATTTTGAGGTCCGTATTTAATGTCTAATAAGTGACTGTTCATATATATAAAAAAAAATTGTAGATTTGGTCCTTTCATTTTGAAAAGTTTATTTAGGGTTTAATGTAAGTAAAGAGTACTTACCTGAGGTTGTCCTATAACATTGGCAAAGTAACACTTAGCTGGTGAGATAGGCAGTTCTATATACAGGCAAAGTGTAATAAATCAAGAAATTTTATGAGTTAAGGATTAAGGTCAAGCATACCAAGCTCTCCTCTGAGACAGGCAAACCTAGTTGAATCAAGTGGCTTGGTGAAAATATCAGCCAACTGTTGATCAGTAGATACATATTGCATGCTGATATTATCTTTTTCCACATGATCTTTTAAGAAATGGTATCTCACATCAATGTGCTTTGTCTTGGAGTGCATGACCAGATTCTGGGATACTGAGATAGCTGATGTGTTATCACACATAATAGGGCAATCAACTGTCTTGATCTCATAATCTACAAGTTGCTGTTTGATCCACAGCAATTGTGAGCAGCAGCTACTAGCAGTTATGTACTCTGCCTCAGTTATTGAAGTTGAAACAGATGTTTGCTTTTTGCTGGCCCATGAGATAAGTCTATTCCCTAAGAATTGACATGTCCCACTTGTGTTTTTCCTGTCAACCTTACAAGCAGCAAAATCAGCATCAGAATAGCCTATAAGAGTGAAGGATGAATCCCTTTAATACCAAATACCCAAGTTGGATGTATCAATTAGATATTTGATGATCTTTTTGACAGCCTGTAAGTGAGATTCCTTTGGGTTTGCTTGGAATCTAGCACAGACGCAAACAACAAACATGATGTCAGGTCTACTAACAGTTAAATATAGGAGTGATCCAATCATGCCTCTGTAGAGAGTCATGTCCACTTTCTTTCCCTTTTCATCTTTGTCAAGATAACAGTTAGTAGCCACAGGTGTGCCGAAACTGTTTGCATTTTCAAGCCCAAATTTCTTGATAAGGTCCTTTGTATATTTGGCTTGATTGATGAAGATACCAATTGAGCTTTGTCGAATTTGAAGTCCAGGCTCTTGGAGCTTGCTTGAGTCCATACAATGCTTTCCTCAATTTGTATACATCTTCTCTTCTTGAGTTATCTATGAATCCTCGTGGCTGTTCCACATAAACTTCTTCTTGCAGCTCACCATTAAGAAATGTACTTTTAACATCCATTTGATATAGCTTGAAATCTTTAAAAGATGCATAGGCCAGGAATAATCTGATGGCTTCTAATCTTGTAATAGGAGCAAATGTCTCATCATAGTCAATTCCCTCTTCCTGTTTGTATCCTTGGGCAACCAATTTTGCCTTATTCCTAGTGATGTTTCCATTTTCATCCATTTTGTTTCTGAAGACCCACTTTGTTCCAATCACTGTTTGTCCTTTAGGTCTAGGAACAAGTGTCCAAACTTGGCATCTATCGAATTGGTTCAACTCTTCTTGCATAGCCTCCACCCAGCTTGGATCTTCCAGAGCTTTATCTACATTCTTGGGTTCAATATTTGAGACAAATGCTGTAGAATACATGCATTTATTTCTTGAAGCTTGTCTTGTCTGAACACCAACATTAAGATCACCAATGATTTGAGTAATTGGATGATTTTTAACTTCTCTGACTTCAGCAGGGAGACCTTGTCTGATAGCATTAGCAGAGTTTATTTCTTGAGAATTGGAGATGTCTGGAGCTTGGTTTTCAAGATGGTAGGTGATTTCCAAGGCAGGTTAAAATACTTCTGGTGTAGATGGAATAACAGATTCTTGATTAACAGATTCATCATTGACCGGTCCATTATCACCGGTTGAAGGTTCTATCAACTCAATCCTTGGAAGAACTTGTGGAAATGGAGCTTCAGCAGAGTTAGAGCTTGGCTGTTCTGTACCTATCTCACACTCATCGGAATTTTTAAAAACCTTAGGAGCCAAATGTGGCCCAATAAAATCAAATTCATCAAAAGAGACATATACAGATTCAACAATCTTAAGAGAAGTTTTAATATAGACTTTATATGCTTTTGAAAATTTAGCATATCCCAAAAATATTCCTTCGTCACTTTTGGATTCATACTTACCTCTATGTTCTCTGCCATTGTAAAGAACATAGCATTTGCATCCAAATATTTTGAAGAAACTAATGTTGGGAGCTCTACATCTTCATATTTCATATCGAGTTTTGTTATGAAACTTGTTGATTGTAGACCTTTTTGAGTGAAGCAGGCTGTGTTTACAGCTTCAGCCCAGAAATACATAGGCAGCCTTACTTCGGCAATCATGGTCTTCCCAGCTCCAATAAGAGTTCTGTTCTTCCTTTCAGCAACTCCATTTTGTTGAGGTGTACTAGCAGCAGAGAAATTGTGACCAATTCCATGGTCATCACAATATTTGGCCACACCATTGTATTGAATTCTGTCCCATTGTCTGATCTAATATCAGTAATGTCATCCACTCTCGAGTCGCAATCTTGAAAAGTCTTTGTTATAATGTCATAGGCTTCATCTTTGGAAGACAACATTTCAACCCAAGTGAATCTTGAATAGTCATCAACAACTACTAGTGTATATTTTCTGCCACCAAGGCTAGTAGTAGTGATTGGACCGAATAAATCCATGTGAAGCAGCTGTAGAGGTCTGGTAATGGAGAGATATGACTTGCTTTTGAATGATGGCTTGGTTAATTTGCCCAGCTGACATGCTTTACAAAGCTTGTCATGATCTGTGATATCTTTGGCAAGCCAACAACCAAGTTTTCCTTTGATAGCTTAGAAATGTACTTGAAGTTGAGGTGGTGAGTCTCTTGTGCCATAGAAACTGTTATTACTTGAAGTCTTTGCAACTAAACACAAGCTTGATTTTCTTCCCACAGCATTTAGATCAACCACATACACATTTCCTTTTCTGAATCTAGTCAAGATGGTTATGCAAGTCTCACTATCCTTGATAAAGCAATGACTTAAAGTAAATTGACATATCGGTCCTTATCACGAATTGTGATATGCTTAGAGATTGTGCTTCAAGCCTTCTACTAGAGATACTTTGTGATGGAAAGATTTCCTCGAACTATACATCCATAGCCAACTATCTTCCCTTTGGAGTTGTCACCAAAAATCAGAGGATCCTTTGCTTCAATAATATTGAAAAGAAGATCCTGGTCTCCAGTCATGTGCTTAGAGCAGCCACTATCCAGATACCATAAGTCTTTCTCATCCTCATTAACAGCCATGAAGCATTCCTGAAATTTAAGCATTTAAGAATATGGTCCCCTTTTATTTTTGGGTCCTGAGGGTTAGGAGCCTTTCGAAATCCATACCTGTTTAACCTTTGGAGGTGTGAACCCTCTAGGTTTAAGTATGAATCTCAGAAGGCATTCATGAATTTTGTGGCCATGACCTTTACAGAAAAAACAATTATGAAAACCTTGAATATGTTTGATGATTTTCTTAGAGTCTTCTTATGATCAGCATCTTGGGAATGACGGGTGCGGATGACAAGCTTATTGAATTTAGGTGATAATGCGCTTCCTAGTGATATTAGGCTTAGCTATAGTAGGCCTTTTACCAAAAGGTTTTACATTTCCAAGCATAAATCCCTTTAGCCTTTTATCAGTAGGGTTGTGGTTAGCAATCTTTCCTTTGACGAATTTAATAGGCTTGAGTTGAGACTTCTTTGACTTGTTATCAGTCATCACTGTTTTCACAGGATGTCTAACAGCAGGTCTTTGTTGCTCAGCCTCCCTATTAGCAATGTCATTGGCATTGACGGTTTGCTTACCCTTGGACTTATCTGGTTTGTTTTTAGAATAAACAAATGGAACTTTGTTAAAACCAAGTCCTTGTTTTCCCTTTTGAGAAGGATGCTGATCATTGATTACTTCCTTAGCCATTTCCTTAGCAATCACTTCTCTCTCATTTTTAGAGAACTAGATGAACTTCCTACATTGAACTCACTTTGGAAACCGATACCAGTTTTATCATCAAGAGATTTTTGTTTTATAAGAATGGTATCAAAGTTTCCTTTGGAATTATTCCAAGCATTAACAACCTTTTGGAGGTCATCTATCTCAGAATTGATTTTCTTTATGTGTTCAAGTAGGAATTTCATTTTTTCAGTTAGGGCTTGGTTCTCCTTTTGTGTCTTGATATTCTTAGCTTGTTGTCTATTGAGTTCTTTGATCTCAGACAGCAAGGTAGATTTCTCAGAGACATCCAATTCATGCTTTTTGGCTAATTTTACATAGGCATTTTAAATTTAGCAAATTCTTCCAGCATGTCCTTGTTGGCTTTGACGAGTTCTCCCCTTGAAGGTTCATTGAGCTCATCATCATTACTATCATCCTGTTGAAATGACAGTGATCTTATTGGGTCATGGGGTGATTCCCTGGCCATAAGACATATATTTGCTTCCTCAGCAAAATCACAGGGATCATCCTCATTAGAATCTGTATCACACCAAATGGGCATGTTGCTTACATCAATGTCCTCAGCCACCATCCCTTTTTATTTTTGAAATTTAGATTCGGGATGTTTTTTGTAAAATTCATAAAAGGCTTTGGACATTTTGAGGCAAAATGACCTGGCTTCCTACAGTTAAAGCAGACAAGCTCATTTTCCTTTTGAGAAACATTAGTTTTATAAGGAGCAACTGTTCTTTGAGGAGCAGCAGTTTTGTAAGGTGACTGCTTATAGGAAGACTTGTTAAAGTTTTTGAAACGTTGATATTTCTTAACAAACATGGCACTTCATCAGAAAGAATATCATCACCATCACTAGATGTAGATATGATTTTATCGGTGTAGAAGGTTCAATAGACATGGCTGGTAGAGATAAATTTTTGAAGCTCTTTTCCATTTCTTGAGCTTGCTAAATTTCAAGCTCATAAATCGAAAAACTTGCATAAAGATTCCTGTGGGACAATTTATTCAAGTCTTTTGATTCTTTCATGGCTGTAATTTTTACATGCCATAGACTGCCTAGTGCATTAAGAAATCTCATGTTTATTTATTTCTTTTCATATTTATTTCCTAAAGAATAGCAAGAGTTTACTATCTCGTAGAATCTGTCGTAGGTGCTTCTGAGGGTCTCTTTAGGATCTTTCTTGAATGAATCAAATTTCTGAATGCAAGTATATAGCTTGTTGCTCTTTGTTTCTCCATCTCCTTCAAGATATTCCAGTATAGCATCCCACATTTCTTTAGCTGTTTCCAGATTGATGATCTATTGATAGGTGCTGATGTCTATATAGCTGGTAATGATGTTGATGGCTTTTCCATCCAGAGCATCATTCTTTCTATCTTCTTCATCCCATTCTTCTTCTGGTTTGATAACTTCAGGATCAGCAGTTGGATCAATAGCAACTAAAGTGTTTGGTTTCATAGGAATTCTTGGACCATCTGTAACACATTTCCATAAATGTTTATCAATAGAGTTCATGTGTCTTTTAACCTTGTCTTTCCAGATATCAAAGTGAACTTCATCCAAGACTGGACAATGGTTCACATTTGAAGTTTTCAACATTTGATGAGCAGCCATTGGATCTTTAATCTCTTAAGAGTTTAATCTTGAAAAAACTTGTTTTCAAAGAGTTAAGCTCTGATACCAATTGTTAGGTTTCAAGGTGCTCAAATAGGCTTAAAGGGGGGGGGGGTTGAATAGCCTATGTCCAATTTTTTTAAAAAAATTGTTTTACAAAGTTACTTCACTAAAGAGTTAAAAATATTTTGCAGCGGAATAGAGTGAAGTATAGGACAAGTTCAAGATGGCTGATCATGATAGGTCAAGATCAGCTATTTTATGAGCTGTTGGAATTTCTGTAAATCAACAAGTAGTAACAAATCACAAGTGCAAGAAATAGATAGACAAGAAATTTAATAAGGTTCACACTTATAAATAAGTGCTACGTCCACAACCAAAGTGGTCAACTTTGGATTTGAAAATCGTGTACTAAGTTTTCTATTAGAATCTTTACAAGATAAATCACTAATGAATTGTGTACATAAAATGGTTGACCAAGTGTTTGTGGGAGAATTGATATCTACAAAGATATAATTCTCGTGTGCTTTGAATGCTAAGGATTGCAATCAATGAAGAGCAATAAAGACTATGCGTCTAAGTTTGGAGCTCTTCAAAGAATGTTTGACAGAATTAGCTTTTAAGCTTTGAATGCACTAGCTGTGTTGAAGATGAAGTTTTCAGATTTTTTTTTTTTTTGATTCAGGAGTGGTTCACTCTTCAATGCTTCAATGGTGTCTTCTATTTATACTCAGGGAAGTTTTTGTAGTTGTTGGAGATCTTCAGCCTTGGGACAATTTGAATTTGAATGCATTTAATGCTGAAAACACTTGCATTAAATGCTCTAATCTTGTTGTTCAAATCTGATAGGGAGCTCTGCGAAGCCCAGGCTGTCACTGAGTATACTCTGCAAATTTGCCAAAAATAGGTAGACAATAGATCCTGGCAGAATGTCCTTTTCTGAGATAAATGCCTAATAAGGAATGAGTCAATAAATGATTTTTGCAGATTATCGTTATGTGCAAGTCAAGGAAGGGCTTAGCTGATAACCCAAGGCATATCTTCAGACAAGTCTTGATCAGACGATCTTTAGGTCTTCAACATTGCTGATGAAGCTTGACCGAAACGAATTTGGCTGATGACTTGATGGACTTGGCTGATATGAAGATAGTTGTTCTGAACATTGTTGATATATAACAGGCTATCTTTTGAAGACTAAGCTAAGTACAAGAAGCAATCCTAAGCTTTTACAAGCAATTGTCTAAGTACAAGTTTCCACTCTAACAGACATGCAAGCCCATTAGTCACCTTGTCTTAGACTTAGGTTATGGATACAAGAAAATCTATACAAAATACAACAAAAGGACAAGTTAGGATGGCTGATCTTGTAAAGCCAAGATCAGCAGTCCTTAAAGCTGTTGGAGATTTCTGGGAATGAACAAGTAATAACAAAATCACAAGTGCAGGAATAAAGTAGACAAAATATTTGAAGTGGTTCACACTATGAATAAGTGCTACATCCACTACCAAAGTGGTCAGCTTTGGATTCGAAAATGTGCACTATGTTTTCCACTAAAATAATCACAAAGATCACTAATGGATCGTGTACAAAAAGATTTTAACCAAGTGTTTATGGTGAGAGTATAAATCTAGAAAGATTCAACTCTCGTGTGCTATGAATGCAAAGGATTGCAATCAATGAAGAGCAATAAAGACTAGACGTCTAAGATTGGTGCTCTTCAAAGAAAGAATTATAGAATAAAACTTTGAAACTTTGAATGCACTAGCAGTAAATGAAGATGAAGATTACAGAAGTTCAAGTTGTAGGAGAGTCTTCAATTAATGTTCCATGGAGTCTTCAGTTTATACCCAGAGAATTCTTAGAGCCGTTGGGAGAATTTCAATCTTGAATTTGAATTGAATTAGGCGCATTTAATGCAAAGAGACTTGCATTAAATCCCCTATGTCTTGCTGTTGAAATCTCAGTGGAAGTTCTGATTAGTCCAAGTGGTCTCTATCCTTTGCCTGCAGGTTTTCTAAAAATGGGTAGACAAGTACTGCCTACAGCATGTCCTTTTCTGAGATGTTTGCCTAAAATGGAATGGTCCATTAAATGGTACTTGTAGGTTATCATTACATAGAAAGTCAAGGATGACCTTTCCGGTAATGAGGCACATCTTGATGAGAACCGTGGTTCGAGCCAAGACTCAAGGCCCAAGTCAAGTGAACCAATTCTAATCGATTGGGTTCAAAGTCACAAAGCCCATTCGAGGCCGAAGAGGAGGAGTTCACGCATGTTCTTGAAGCTCTCATGGCACTTATGGACGAGATCAAAGCCAACACATCAACCAAGGATGTTCAAGGCAATGAAGGAAGGATCGTCTGCATGTTGGAGGGTCAAATAAGGTCAAATAAGCGTGAAATGAAGACTCAAGGGACTCATATAAACTTGATCCAAAGTTTACAAACATGTTTGGAGGCATAGAGGATGTTCCTAGAGACTTTGAGGGCCTATTTGTCAATTCTGGAAAGTTTAAACACGTCAAAAATGCCTTTGGACAGAAACTATGGCACTACGACTGCAGTCTTAGCGCTAGGCGCTAAGGCGCTGCGGCAATTTTTCAGTTTTTGACTAGAACGCGTTTTAGTCCGTATTTTTGGTAACTTAGGGTATTTTTGAGTTTTTTCCAACCCTAAAACGAACTTTGACTAGGGTTAAGTGTTTCCTAGTTTTGGTAGGACTATTTTAGGTATTGAGTAGTATAAATACTTATTTTCTTTCATTGTAAAATTTTAGAATTTTGAGATATATTTGATTGAATTGAATTTTCACAATATTGTGAGCTTTTGAGAGATTTCTTGGACTATAATTCTCAAACCCTTGAACTTATCAAGTTTGTTGAGCTGCAGGCTTGTGGCGTTCCGTGATCTTGGTTCCTAATCAATTGCGATTAGTGGGTTAAGGTTGCACCCCAAGGTTCTAGGGATTAAATCCGCCCTAGGGTTGAGGGAAGCTCCCTATCTTTTCGTTTCGATTCGTTGTTTCTATTTTCAATCTGCGTTCTTGGTTGGTTCCGCTTTGTCACGATCTTGGAATCACATCACATCTTTAGACAAGTCTTGATCAGACGATCTTCAGGTCTTCATGCATTGCTGATAAAGCTTAGCTGGAACAAACTTGGCTGATGACTTGATGGACATTGCTGATGAAGATGACTGATATACAAAGGGCATCTTCTTAAGACTAAGCTAAGTACAACAAAAGCAATCCTAAGCTATTACAAGGAATTGTCTAAGTACAAGTTGCCACTCTAATAGACACGCAGGCCCATTAGTCACCTTGGCTAGACTTAGGTTATGGATACAAGCAAATCTAGATAAAATACAACAAAGGTACAAAACTCCTAACTCATATGATTTAATAAATAATGTATGGAGTAAGAATATTGATTACTCTCAAGAATTCTTAAGACTCACTGGTAGACCCTAAGTCAAAAGGAAACCATATTGCCCAAAGGAAGTTTGAGTCCACTATTAAGCATGTTAGCTAATGTGACCTTAAAGACAATTGTCTATGCATACTCACATCTGCACAAACTTTATGTAAATCAATGGAAAACTGCATGTTCAATCTTGAAAAGAAGATTTGCAAACTCGTCAGTTGTTTTACTACATACAGTTGTACTTGAAAAGGATAACCATAATTGGTGCTATTACAATTAAAAATCAAAGAATCATGTTAGGTTTCTAAGTGGCTTACTATCCCTAAAGACACGGATCCTTGAATGAACAACATTAATCTACAAATGTGCCTTTGAAGAGGAAATTTGGAAAAGAAAAAATTACATGCAAAAAGACCATTAGCTATTTCACTAGAAAACTCCAAAAGAAACAAAAGCTCACCACAATTCTCTCAAAAGCCTACCCTCCCATCATCCTCCATTAACTACTCAGAAGAATTTAACAAAGATCCATTCTGGTTCCCAAATCATCTATATCCTCAGAAAATACTTCCTCCTCACAAATGAAAAGAAAAGCCAAAGAGAGGACTTTCTATCACCATTGATGGAAAGAAAGTAAGAAGGTCAGTAAGAATTTGGAACATCCCAAGGCCATTCACAATTGAACCCACCCCTATAGACATATCCTCCGGAGAAAGCTCAGAAGAATCAAAAGATGAACTACAGAACTACAGTGATCCAATAATGGAGTATTTGGACTTTTTAAAGATTGTTGGATATCAACATCTAACCCAGGAAGAGCAAGAAGTATGTCTACATATTAGGGAACACTTGTTGGAATATGGATATTCTGAAAAGGATATACATGAGTCTATAGCTGAAATGAAAATAGAACAAATGAGGAAATCATTAGAGTATAGGAGAATCCCAAAGCGGCCAAAACAACTATCTGAAAAAGAGGAAAATGATGACTTGAGGATGTAAGAAAGTGATGAAGAAGGCTACAATCCAGAGTTCATTAAATTCTTTAATTTCTTATAGAGTTTAGAATGAAGCATCTGGGAAAGGAAGAAGAAGCCTTCTATCTTAAATTAGGAGAAAAACTGAAGAAGAATGATGCAGTCATGACAAAATGTACGATTTAATCCTAAATTTGTCAATAAAGGAAGTTGAAGAAAAGCTGGAAGAAAAGAGTGGAAAAATTGAGCGGGAACAAAACAAAGGAATCTCCCTAACTCTTATTGAAGAGACCGAAGCCCAACGTAAACCGATTGCACAAATTGGTGAAGAGAATGTCATGATTGAATCCCTAATGAAAAGCAAAAGAGAATATGCTCCCAAAATTGGTGAAAACTCATGAGCAACCAAAGAAGATGGAGAAACTACCACAGCTGGAACAAGTAACTTCACACCAATACCGTTCTAGCATAAAATGCGAAGAGAGAACAAGAAACAAAAAAGATGACAAAGCAAAGATGGATCAAATGGAAGATTGAACAATGATGTAATGCTTTAATCTCGTTGTGTAAAGCTAAAAATGTTGTGTTTATTCCTGAAAAGATAACCTTTTACTCTACTTTACAAAAGATATGTGTATCTATTGCTCTCCTAAAAAGGCAAAATAAACAAAGCTTCAAGTGAATCTCAAAGATAAGCATGAGATTACAAGTGTCGCTATGTTTCAATAGATGTCAAAAGAAGACATAACTCTTATAGATCATTTTGTAAAACTCCTTGTAAAACTTTTTGAACTTGCTTACATATGCTCCTCATAAGTAAAAAGTCATGCTTTGAAAAGAAAATCTATTTAGGCTATGATAAGAGGACTATGTTTTGCAAATCATAAAAAGGGGAAATTGTTAGGACCTTAGTTTTAGTAAGTTTTGATGTTGCAAAACTATATTATGATAATTTCTCATAAACCAGTTTAATAGGCTTAAATGTACAAGAGTTATTGTCAAAGAAATAACAAACACTAAGATGAGGTTGAAATGACCAAGGATGAAGAAACAACCAACTACGAATTAGAATATTTTTAATCATTACAACACATCACACACACAAGATAAGATCATAACTTGTCTTAAGATCACTGATTAAACTTAATCCCGCTGTGCACAACTTTATTTTATCACCTTAACTATTTTGGCAAACCTTAGTTGTTTTATCATTCCATCGCCAGCAATCATTCTTACGTTAAGAGTTGATCAATCTCATTGATCACATTGAAGTGTGTTATTATTAGATACCTTTTAACAAGTCTATCTATCTCAAGAAGACCTTAGCTATTCTTAAAGGGTTGAACATTATTAATCAAGAAACTGCCTTATTTCAATTGTTCTTAAAACAATTGATTGTTTACAAGAATCTGATTCTCTCAACTGGTATTAAAGCTGAGTAACAGCTAAGAGATCATTTGTCAAACCTATTTTGAGTCATAATAGAAACCTGATTACTATAAAAGGTGACATTTCAATTGGTATCAGAGCTTAGTTGTTCTGTACCAAGGAGTGTTACATTATTGTTGAGAGTCAAGTTATTCAATTGGTATTAGAGCTAAGTAACAGCTAAGTGATACCATCCCATCCTGACCTCACAATCAGTATCAGAGCATAGTTTATGTATCAAGGGTGTTGATTAGAACCTGTAAACATCTCAATTGGTATCCAATCTTAATTATTACAATTACACAATTATGAATACTAATATGAGAGGTGTCATTTCAGTTTGCTATTGATAATGTTAAATGGAAGTTAGTTGTTTTGCTGGTAAAAATAGTTATAAAATAGTTAAGCAATATAAAAGAGTCTTACATCCATCTCTCACAGTCCTTTTAGCTTGTAAGACAATAATCCACTATATTCAATCTTAAATACACAAATTATTGTGAAGAAAATCCCAAATTTTCTTCCTCCAGTTGACTTCAAATTAGAATGATTTCTACATATTTGGTTGAGGCACAAGGTTGGTTGTTTGTGCTTCCTTGAATGACTCTTTAGAGTTGTTGGTTGTTTGTGCTTCTTTGAATGATTCTTTAAAGCTGATGGAAGCTCGACCAAGATCTTTGAAAATTCTTGCTTGGAAGAGAATAGTCTGTTTCAACAGTTATCTTTGGCTTTAATTCTTCTTGTATGATGGAAAGATCACTTTGTATTAAATCTTGTTTGATATAAATCTTCACTCTTGTAGAGAAATCTCTCGATGTAGCTGATTATATGTTGTGTTATTTTCGTATTGAGACAATATTCTTTGTGGAAGTTACTTTCTCCTTATCAACAACAACAACAACAACAACAACAACAACAACAACAACAACAACAACAACAACAACACAACAATAATAATAATAATAATAATAATAATAATAATAATAATAATAATAATAATAATAATAATAATAATAATAATAATAATAATAATAATAATAATAATAATAATAATAATAGATATAGTGAAATAAATTGCGAATTTGGGACAACACGAGTATTTGTCCAAAACAGTCCATGGTAAATAGATGAATTTGTTAATTTCAATTTACCCTCCCTACTTTTACGGTGTTGGAATTTGGAATATCGTCCCATAGTATTTTATGAGTTTTGATTTAGGCATAAAAGACATTTAAGAATTCTACCAAAAGTTCCGCTTAAAAATTTTCAACCAATCAAAAAATAAGTTTTTATCGAAAAAGCCTTATGTTAAACTTTACTGCCAAAAGATATAAATTTAATGTTGCTACTAAGCTCTCATTTGAGTGAAAATTTTGTTCTTCCTTTACAATACCTATGAAAAGAATTGCTTAGTATAAAATAATAATGATGTAATAAGTAATAACAATATCACTAAGTATTGTTATTATTATTTTTTGGAATAGACAAAAAAAGAAAAGAAGACAATTATTTAGAACGGAACGGAGGGAGTATATATATATATATATATATATATATATAATATTTTGAGCACAACTTGTGATATTTTTACAAATTTTAATGTTATTATTGTAAAATCAAATTTATTTAGATCTTCACGCCGTCAAATTAAATTTGTCATTTTCTAAGTAATTACATGAACATTTTAAATTAGGAAGAGTCTATTTCCACTATAAATATTACTTATCCACAACATTAATTTATAGTTACACTTACAAAGACAAAATACCCCTTTTTTAATTCATATCATAAATTACATTAATTAAAACTAACATTTATTTCATTGTGCGATATTACGAAAATAGTATTTACACAATGCAAATTTTTTAAATATTTTATGAGCATAAATAATTAAATATGAAAATAATATACCAAGGTTTATTATGAAAATAAAATAATTGTACAAGGTTTATCTTGAAACAGATTTTATAAAATTTCCTTATATTCCAAGGTTTATTTTGAAATTATAAAATAGTTTAAGATTTATTTCAAAATTATTTTGGCAAGAAATAAGCGTTGGTTGCAATCATCCCACCATAATCCACGTAGGTGCCACGTCAATAGCCAAATCAGCAAACCATTAGTGCATCTAACACTAAGTTAATGGAAGGTTTTGATCACAAAAGAAAAATAGGTAGAGATTTAATTGGTCGGAGAAAAAAATACATGGTTTAAATTAAAATCTCGAAATTAGGACAGAGTTTATTTTACAATTATCTCGTTAACTAAATTGACAGTTAACCTTTGAAATTGAATAACTGTTCTGTTGTAGTGATAATTTCTAAAGATAAAAACTCCTATACATAAAGCCCAATATTTGGAAAGTTGTATGGCCTAAATAACATCATAAAAACTAATCTATACAAAAGGTCTTTATAGATCCCAAACCACATTAGGTCTAAAAGTAGATAACTATTTGGGTGAATTACGTAGGTCCCTTTTAAATATTTGTAATCGCTCAGTTCACTCATCTTTTTAAAACCGAAAAAGGCATTTTTGGGCGAAAAGACGATTATGTCATTAATGAAAAAAACGCGCGCTTCGGTAACATAATGCATCGCGATGCACTACTTTGCATCGCGATGCACCACTTTGAAATTGCGATGCACTTCGCATCGCGATGGGGGCATCGCGATGCAACAATTGGTGCATCGCGATCATCGCAGCTTTGGGAACCAAAATCGCGATGACACGCATCGCGATGCACTATTTTGGCATCGCGATGCACCACTTTTACAAATTGGGGAATCGTGATGCAACAATTAGTGCATCGCGATAAGTGGTGCATCGCGATGCAACAATGGTGCATCGCGATCATCACGACGCTTTAGGAAACCAAAATCGCGATGCATCACCTTTGCATTGCGATGCACTATTTTTGGCATCGCGATGCACTTTGCATCGCGATGCATCACTTTTACATTCGTATTAATAAGTCGATAAAGAACTCCTACATCGCGATGAGCTATATATGCATCGCGATAAGCCATATCTGCATCGCGATGAGCCATATATGGATCATTCGTATTAATAAGTCTAATAAAGAACTTCGCATCGCGATGAGTCATATATGCATCGCGATGAGCCATATTTGCAAATTAAATCGGTCAAGAACATCTTCCTCTCGTTTTCGGACACACCTTGTCAAGCTTGATTTGAAGCTCAAAAATAGTTTTTTTGGTAGAAAAATTGTGCACAAATATAGTACTAAGTTAGAATAATAATATGAGATTGATTTTAAACAAATTCGAAGCTTAAAACGAGATTTAAGTGGCTAAAACAGCTCAAGAACAAAGAAAACGGGATGAACTCAAAAATTTGAATTTGATCAAATTCGTGTTTTATGCATAAAAATTGATACCCAAACATGAGGAAATATTATATTAACAACATGAAATCATTTATACATTAATTTGAATCTCAAATCAAGCAACGATGTTGTTGAGGGTATTTTAGGAAGAAAATTTTCAAAATGCCTTTGCAGCTTAAAAAAAGGTGTCTTGAAGAGAAAAAAGTTTGAAAGTGGACCGGCGGCAATTTCTTCTAACTATTTTTGTTGTAGCGATGATTTCAAGTAATAAAAACTCTTGTACATAAAGAGCTTAATATTTGGGAATAATTAAGCGTAAATAACATCATCAAAATTAATCTATAGAAAAGGAGCTAAAAGTCCTCAAACAACATTGAGTCCGATACTAATCTCCACTGTAATATTGAATTTACAATTGACACAAGAAAATTTGTATTTGGTGAGAATCGAACACGAAACATCCCGTTAAACAAATCGTTTCACACAGAACTCAATCGTGAACCAATCCATTTGATTAATATGCCAAACATTTGTCAATGATTACCCATGATAAAAAGTGGCATTAACAATATTAAAGCAACACAAAGAAACAAGTTTTTCATTATTTTCCAATTTTTGGTGAAAATATTAGAATTATATATTGTCAATAAAGTGAGAAAATTCGTTAAATTAAATTAAAAAAATACTAATGATATAATATAAATAGTTAAATAAAAATATTGAAGCAATTAAAAAAAAAAAAAAAGGATGAAGAAAGATAGAAAAACCCAAGTTGAAGAGCTGAACGGGAAAAGGGAATGAAGAGAACAGAACGACTTGAGATCAAATGTTAGGAATACCATATACCACCTCTTCCACTAATTGTCCCTTTTCCTTTTTGAAATTTTTTCTTAAGTCAATTTGACTATTGTGCCCTTCTTTAATGTGAGATAGAACAATAAATGAACTCCATCAATTTGACACCACTAAAAATAAATCGAGGGCATTTAAGGAAACATGCATGAAGTCAAACAGTATCTTAAAACCCTTGTAAAGTCAATAGGAAACACTTGTTGGAAGGAATAACCAATTTCTATTCCGAGACTATCTTTAACACACAAAATGCTATCAATCAATTCCATGGATTTCGGTATACCAATCGAGACCGTGATGTACATGTGATAGTACTTCATGGATATATTACTACCTGTAACCACTAAGCATTTTTCATGAGCGTAACATGAGCATCCCATCACCATTTTTTCTTTCTTTCAGAAAAGGTCTTTGAAATTGTAATAAAAATTCTCACCTACTTGTTCCAAGCCTCCCATTAGAAACCAGACGCAACTCATTGTCACCTACAACGGATAGGTTGTGGGTTCGAGTTACAGAGGATAAATGGGAAACCACTATTGATTCTTTTAAAAATACTTCCTCCGTCCCTTAATTATTGTCTTCGGGCCGGTCCAACGCTTATGGAGGCCTAAAGCGAATTTTAAAATGAGGCCTTTTAAAAAAACTATTTTAATTATTATATATTTATTTAAAATTTATCTTTCTTGCTTTTGGGATGCAAAATCATTTATTAAATTATTGTAATCGATTTCATTTAATTATTCTTTTTCAATTGATAATAAAGCTAGTCCACTTAATCTTTGTTGAGACATTGTCGATCTTAGATAAGATTTTATTAATTTTAGTTTTGAAAACTTCTTTCTACCGAAGCAACAGTTACGGGAATCGTTAACATTATTCTATAAGCAATATACGCATTTGGAAAAGAATCAAGTCTTACTACATAATTAAGTATGTCAATTGGTGTATCATTTTTCACTTGTATAATCTCTCTTAAAATTTTTAGTTCTCAAATAAATCTAATCAATCAATATCGTATCATTATGTTTCAATGAAAGTTCAAGGTTAAGACAATTTTCTTTTAAATTTTCATTATCCAATGACATTAATTTTTCAATGCTAAATAGAAAACCAAAAATATCTTGATACATTTTAAATTGTTCAAATCTTTTTGAAATGGAGTGATTGCTTTATCTATTATATAAAAGAAGTAGTCAACTCTAAATGATTCTTCAGGGATCTTATAACTTCATTGTCAACAATTTCATCAAATTGTTTCTTTCTACGAATAGTACGTTTTTTACGAAACTTAGATTCTATATTCATTTCTATAGCAATTTCTTTAGCGAAAATCATAGTATTTTCAAATCCATCTTCCCTATATTTTTCAAAAATGAAATAAGACCTTTCAATTGTTGTATAGCAACATCTATGCACATATCCTTTGATTGCATATTTTTACTAACCTGAGTTTACTGACAACGGTATATCATACCAAATAGTCATGCCTAATAAAAACTCAAAATTTTCAAGCTCATAAGTTGCTAAACAATCACTTCACTTTTTATTTTAGGTTCGTCACTAACTTCACTCAATTTCAATAAAGCATCTCTTATTTGTGAAGTTTGAAATCTTAAAGCTTTTACACTTTCAATACGACTTTTCCAACGAGTTTGTGACAATGATTTAAGAGTTAGGCTAGGGATATGATCTTGTAGAATTTTCCATCTTTTAGTAGATGAAGAAAATATAGTATATATACGTTGTAGCACTCCAAAAAAGATGTTGCTTTAGGACAACAATTAGCCATGTCACAAAGTACCAAATTTAGACTATGACAACCACATGGAGTATAAAATGATCTAGGATTAATATCTAAAAATCTTTTTGCACACCTTGATGTTTTCCTTTCATATTAGACCCATTATCATAACCTTGTCCTCTTAGGTTACTAATATCAAGTCCAGTAATATTTATTTCATTCATAATAGCATCAAAAAGACATTTTCCATTGTATCATCTACTTTTAAAATCCTAAAAATATTCAAAGATTTAAATTGGGTTTGAAGATATATCCACACATCGTAGTATAAAAGACATTTGCTCTTGATGGCTAACATCGAGTACAATCAAGTATGATTGAAAAGTATTTTGCATTTATAATTTTTTAAGATTTTTGTTTTAATTTCATGTGCTACCAAATTTATCAATTCGTTTGTATTCTATGTCCAAGGTAATGATTATGAATTTCATTATCTTTAATTCGACGAATGTGTTCTTGCATTATAGGATCAAATGCAATCATTTCAATTAAATTTAAAAAAATTCCATTATTTTTTTGGTAAATCTTTTCGTTTGTTCCACGATAAGGCTAAATTATTTTTTTCAAGAGTTTTAACAACTGCAATAATTCTGAATAACACATTTCTCTAATATTCCTGATCTCTTTTTATTTGTTCTTGAACATGTTTGTCAATTGTTTTGCTTTTTAACAATCTCATTTCTAAATCAATCCATGAACTCATGTTAACAATGTGCTCATTACTTATCTCATGACTCTTCAACTTTTTACTAATATTTCTCCAATCCTTACTACCCTCATTAGCTAAACTACTTGTACTAGGAAGAGCTTTAAATAATTTGCAAGACAAACAAAATACTTTATCCAAATCTTGAGAATAAATCAACCATTTTCTTTCACGTTTTCACCGTTGGTCAACTTTTGAATGTAAAGTGATAAAGAAAAGTGTCTTGAAAATTCATCCTTAGGAAAATCTAGATTAGCAACTCTAATAGGACCTTTTTCTACTAATAAATCTCTCAAACTTGTATCAATATTTGTCCATTGACTTGGATCATATATATTTTTAGTAGTGAGTTCTTCTAATTTATTAATTTCTCTTACTTGCTCATTAACTTCTTCTCTATTTTCATTCTTATCCTCATTAACTAATACTTCTTCTCTATTTTCATTTTCATCCTCATTAACTATTACTTCTTCTCTATTTTCATTTTCATCGTTATTAACCAATACTTCTTCTCTATTTTCATTTTCATCGTTATCTACATTATTAATTTGTTCATTCAACGAGCAATCACTTGTATTTTCAACTTTCTTATTTGTATTGAAAAATTTCTCAATAGCCCCTTTTGTGATTCAATCAAAGCTTCAATTTTTTTTTTTTTTTTAGTTTTGAATAACCCGATTCAAATTTTCTAGTTGACATTTCTATAAGTCAAAATAAATAAGAAATCTGATCTGATTAAATAAAGTCAAAACACTACATAAGACTAAAGATTAAAGAAGAAAGTTAGAACAATAAACACGATCCGATTGTCAAGAAAATTCTCTGTTGGGCGGTTGGGCAAAATACAACAGAAATAATTATGAAATTTCTGCAATAATTTAAAATTTGAGAAAATAATTAAATAAACAATTAAAATAGTCAATGGGCCACTAAAAATGAAGAATACTCAAATCTTCAAATCTGTTCAATTCAATTCTTTAGAAAAATAATAAATTATTAAAATAAAGAAAGTTTCTTTACCTCTTTTTGACTTAGTGAATAGTGACCGTGAGTGTGACGTGGCGGTGGCCTATACAACAACACAAGTTTTCAAGATTTCAATCTCTGCACTTTGCAATTGCAAAATGTGCAACAGTGCAAGGGGCCAAGTTCTTCACTTCTTCTTTTCTTGCTTGCCGCTTGGAACTTGGAAGTTGGTCCTGTTGGAAGAGATCCTCAGATTCAGAAGTCAGATGACTCAGATCCCCATTCGGTCATTACCCAAGATGAAGTCTTGTTGACTACTTGACTGACAGTGTCAAGAACTCAAGATGAAGTCTTGAAGACGAGTGGCTGTGGCAGCCGAGCCGGAGCGGCAGCCGGCAGGAGCAGGACGTAGTCACGTAGAGGAGAGAGAATGACTGAACGAGATAGATAGAGAGAGGAGGATTGGAATTTGGAGGAGAGCTAGAGAGGTAAAATTTATTTTGTTAATTAGAGCGTGACCCATCACCCATATGGGGAATCCTAAGAGTCTTGCGTTAATTACGATTCCCTTCCTTAATTCCTTTTTGTAAATTGATCTCTTGCGGCTTGCCAGAATTGTGATTTGTGAACATGATGACCGTCATTGATGAGCTATTTTTTTAAAAAAAAATTATTAAAATATATAGTATATATATATATTTTGAGGCCTAAAAATTTTGAGGCCTGAAGCCTTTGGTTCCTTTGCTTCACCCTTCGGCGGGCTCGATTGTCTTGTTTGACCGCACACGGATTAAGAAAATAATTGATTGATTATTAATATTGATATAATGTATAATTTTTTTAATGCTTATGTGTATGTGCCCATAATTAAAGTAGGGAAAAAGTAAGGGTAAAATTGATGTCCTAAAAACGAAAGTTTTCAAACAAGACGCTTATTTTAGACGGAAAAAAAAAAAAAGACCTTCCAGATGTCTCTCGTGTATGAAAAAAAAACACAGAAGATACCAATCTGGCTTTCTGGCATCCTCTGTTTTACTTACTACAGAATCTCATTAAATTATATCAAGCATTGATTCTAATATAATCACAGATCTAGCATCCATAGAAAAGGTGCAGCATTTCTCCAAATATAAGAACATGTTCAACCGGAGTGCCATTAGCGTTTCAGGAGAAATACCTTTCACCTTCAATGTTGGAAGGAGATATCAAGTTATAGTAGCCAACCGCAAGTTCCACTTCGGTATGTTTGAACTTCAGATTAACTTACTGCCCAAAACGTGTTCTCGTATTTCCACTAGAAGAGCAGTCCTTTGCCCAGTGCCCTGGTTTTCCACACTTGTAGCAAGTCCCTTGCGAAGCATTGTCCTCCTAAATTAGATGAATATTTAAGTGATGACTGTGGACAATCTTTTGCCCAATGCCCATCCATGCCACACTTGAAACAGGAAGAGCCACTAGTACTATGGTTTTTGCTGCTCATATCATGCAAGTTTGTGTGAATGCTGGAGCTATTGACAGAACCTGAGAAGCCATCTGTGATCCTCTGATCACTGCACCATTTGAAAAAGCCACAACTTCCCTACACATCAAGAGAATCCATAAAACAACCAGATATTCACATTCATATTATAGAAAACGTAACATATATTTACAAACTTTTCGTGACACTATGCTAAAAATATTAATCATGACAAAGTACAAAAAGGGAAATAGTTTGCTTCATACCAGCGGAAAGTATCTAAAAGGCCAACAATATAATCAAATGTGCACTGGATTATTGGGCTTGTTGTTCCATGCAGAACAGAATTTTTAAACGAAAAGCTATAGGTCTTGGATGCTGAACAACGAAAATAAAGAGTCTGCGGGTACCAAAATCTCAAAGTAGTCCCAGTTCTCCATCTCAATCAAAGTATATCCACTATTTTTCAAATGTAGTTGCATTTACACCTTGTAAGCTTTATGTGAGTAGATCAATGAAATGAATCGAACATATAAAGAACATTTTAAAGAAATGAGAAAGGAAAAAGAAAAACTATTCTTATTTACCAAAACATGCGTGCATGGGCAGCA
This sequence comes from Platycodon grandiflorus, assembly GCA_016624345.1. Lineage (NCBI taxonomy): Eukaryota > Viridiplantae > Streptophyta > Magnoliopsida > Asterales > Campanulaceae > Platycodon > Platycodon grandiflorus. Next base: position 27,810,493 of record CM028365.1, on the reverse strand, counting down.
CGGGAGAGAGCAGCACATTGAGTCCTCTGACTAAAATCAAGCAAACAAAAGATCCCAAATTTGGTAGCTTAAGACCCTTTCACTTTTGCCGCTGACGGCTGACCTTTTAGGACTGAATGCACACTCTGTAGCCTTTAAAGCTCTCTAGCCACCCATTCTCCTAGGACATAACAGCAAAGGCATGCCACCGCTCAACCCTCATTTCC